>WSXT02034253.1:0-13599 GCA_011762715.2 Neuroterus valhalla
TCTATAATTTTATAGATTAAAGTTGCACATTTCCGCCTTTGTCACCGGCACCACCAGGACAGAACACACGGTAATGGGGGGGTGGGTGGGTTGTTACTAAGTGCCACGTAATGAAAAAAATTAATAGGGAAACATCTACTAGGTGAGGAGAGGGGGAGGGGGGGGGTCACCGGGGAGTAGGTGACGTGGTTTATGAAAGCCATTAAAAATTAAATCTCTAATAAAAATTATTTGTAAATGTTAAAAAAATTGCTCAAAAGCTATATATATATTTATAATTTATAACAAAAGTTTTTTTAAGCTTTCAGTTAGAAATTGTTCAATTATGTTAGCTTTTAATTCAAAATTATTCCATTTTGAAGCTATCACCTTTTAACTTTCTAGAGGGGTTCCAATTGAAAACGCGGCAATGTTTATTGATTTGAAATTTAAACCCATGAATATTTGATGTCTGAATCTGAAATCAATCAATTTTTAATTTTTTTAGTAGAAGATGGTTCTATTTTATATGTACATTAAACAACTTAGCAACTGTCTGAATGAAAATTTGTTGAATTTTAAACTCTTTTAATTCCAATTTATTCAATTTTTAATGTTTTTGATTCAAAATTCTTGATTTACTTATTCTTTTGATTTGAAATTATTAAAAAAATTAAATACGACTTTCTGTGAAAAAATGACCGCGTTCCCCGCTCCGCTGGGATTTGAACCCAGGACCTCTCGTTATCCAGCCGAGTGCTCTCCCAACTGAGCTACTGTGCGGTCCGTTGATCCTTTTCTCACAGAAAAGAAACAGTCAGATGTCTCCAATCACTGAACTGATCTAATAATACAAATTTAAATGTTTTAGGATGTGCACCCTCGGGAGAAGATTACTGAAGGATGTGGCTACATCGAACTGCACCAGACCATGGCTGGGTGAAAATGTTTTTTGTAACAAAACAACCAGACTTTGCGACGGATACTTCCAAGAGAACGAAGTTAAAATTATTAACGGCATCCGGGGACTTTCAAGTGGCGTCTTTCTAGGTACTCAAGAACCTACTTCTTCCAGTTTTCTGTAATTGATTCTAAACTTTCTATACGGAGCCGGCTCAAACGATAGGCTCCAAAAGTAAAAGAAACTTGTCACTTTTACAAATTTATTTTTCAACCTCTCGTAAACATTCGAAATAAACTTGCAATAAATAAAAATCAGTACAGTTGCATTTGAGATACAAAATAAATTCATGAATGGATTATCAACATGAAACATAGATTTTTGAGTAAAAAAAAAAAGAATATTTAACCAAAAGTAAAATATATAGGTTATTCTCTAGTTGGGGTACAACATTTTCTATCAAGGAATGAATATTCACCTATAACTATAAAAAATTATCGAACTTGGAATTTCTAACAGAAGTTTCCAACTTTCAAACTAAAAGTTGAATTTATAAACGAAGGAATGACGAATTCTTCAAAAAGAAAAAAAAGCGAGAAAATTCATCAAAATTTTCGAATTTTCACTAATAAGATAAATCCTCTTCTCATATCATGGATCGTTATTCAAAAAAATTTATTTTTAAATATATACTTCAGCTTTTAATTCAGTAAATGAATTTTGAACCAAAACCACAATTTTTTAAATAAGAAGATTAATTTTCTAACAAAATAAGGGAATCTTTAACAAAACACTTTAAATTTAAACTAAAATGCCGAATCATCAACCATAACAGTAAATTTTCAACGATAGAGTTTAACCATGTAGTTAAATTTTCTACCAAAATAGTTTAAGTTTGAATCCGAAAAGGTAAATTCTCAACAACACTTTCGAATTTCCGACAAAAGAGATTCAATTTCTAACCGAAGAGACGAATAAGCCAAAAAAAAACTACTCTTCCAGAAATTGGATCAATTCTCAAACAAATACTTGCTTTTAAAACAAAAGAAGATGAACTGCTGTAATTGTAGAATCTTCAAGCTAAGAAGATAAATTTTTAACCAAAATGGTTCAACTCTCAGCAAATAGTTGTGTTCTATACCAATTTGGTCAAAGCTTGAACCCGACGAGATAAATTATTGACAAAACTAATGGATTTTCAACGAAAAAATTAACTCTGAACCAAAACTAGTGCAATTTTGAACAAAAGAGATATATTTTCAAGTGAAATAATGAATCTCCAACTGTAGTTGGTACATTTTTGGTTGGAAAAATCATTATTAAAAGAAGCACACATTCTCAACAGAATGGTATATTTTACAGCTGAAGAAATGAACCCCTACCGTGAATGAATTCAGAGATATTACATTTTTGTCTGAAAATTTTTATTTTTATTGTTGGGATTTCAACCATTCTGTTGAAAATTGTATTCTTCAGTTAAAAGTTCAACTACTTCAGTTGAACATTCACAATTTCATTTGATTCTTCATCATTTTGTGTATAAATGTAATAATTTGTTTGACGTCTAGTTTTTTTTGTTTGTTGAAAGAAAGTTTTTTTTTTGTTGAAAGTTAGTTTTCTTTGTTTTAGGTAATTTTTTTAACTTGAAATTTAGGTTATTCCAATTGAAAATTTCCATAGTTGCATTTAAAAATCTATTTGTTTATTTGAATATCCATTTTTTCCCAATTCAAAATTTGAGTTACTAAATTTTCGTTGGCAATTGATCTTTTTCAGTAACAGTTAATTCATCTGTTTGTAAACTCAACTCCTCCCTTTAAAGATTCTTTTTTTCAGTATAAAACACTTATGCTTGGTTTTTGAAATGGATTTGTTCAACTAAAAATGTTACTGTTCTATTTTTGGTTGAAAATAATTATTTTCTGACTTTGAAATTCGACTTTTTTTTGGTAAAACATTATATTTTATCTTAGAAAAAGATTCTTTCTATTTGGAAATTGATCTTCTAGTTTGAATATTCACCCTCATGGTTGTAAATTGAAGTGCTCTAGTTAAATATTTATCTTCGGAGTTGAAAATTCATCTTCTTGTTTTTAAATGTAGCTTTTCTGGTTGAAGATTCATAATGTTTTTTGAAAATTCATCATATTTGTTGAAAAATAAACTATTTTATTGGAAAGCTTTTATTTATTCTGTTATCGTAAATTGATTTTGTTAACTGTAAGTTCAACTGTTTCAATTTTTGTAAGAAAAATGACATTTTTCTGTTAAAAATCAGAGTATTCTTTTCAAAAGTGATTTATTCTGCAATCTTTGATTTGTTGTGTTAAAGGATGTTGAGAATGAACGTCATGAATGAAATAAATGTTCAACTTTGAAGCAAGTACTTGAATTCGATAATAACAAGATGAATTATTATCAATCAAAGGGATGAATTTCCAACAAAAATAAGAAATTCTCAGCAAAAAAAAAAGTAGTTGAATTTACTACAAAAAAAAAAAAGAGTTTTCTACTGAGGCAAATTTATTTCACACAGAAATAGCGAACTTCTAACAGAATATTCAAATTCGCAATCTGTATTAATATAGGATTGAAGTATTCTGTTGAAAAATCGTCGTCTTGTTGATAATTCCTTTTTGTAAAAGCAAAATCAGCCACTTAGTAAAAGTTGTAATAATTTTTTGAAATTCGATTTTCGTTTGTTCAAAAATTTATTATTTTGGTTGAAATTTCAGCTATTTGGTTAACAATTGAACTATTTTTGATTAGATATTTATATTGTTTTGTTGAAGAACCAATTTTCTTGTTGAAAATCTTCATTGCTGGATGAATTTAGCTACTTTTCGTACAAATTCAAACAAAAGAGCAGTTTCGGATCTGCAATTATGAATTTTTGACAGAAAAGTTAATTTTCAACAAAATAGCAGAATTTTCAACAAAGCAGTCGTGTTTCTAACCTAAGAAGATGAGCTTCGATAAAAATGAGAACTTGAACCAAAACAGATTTTTCCCTACCATAAAATATTTATTTACGAGAAATACATAAATTATTATCTGCGAAAGGTAAATTATTAACCAAAAATGAAATAGTCCCATTCTCAGATTAAAAATTCTGAATCGAAATGAATAAAAGTTGAAATGTACTTGAAAAGGTGATTCAAAACATTTGTAAATCTTCAACAGAGAAGATGAATATTTAACCATAATAAAAAAAAATCATTGCCAACCTGGTAGATGAATTTTGAACTGAAAAAGATGGATTCCTAACTAAACACATAATAGTTGATATTCCAACTTGAAGAGATTTTCATTTTGAATAAAAAACAGTTGAATCCTACCACAAAACAAAGAATTTTCACTAAAATAGTTGAATCCCCAACCGTAACCAATTAATTTGTAACTCAAAAAGACGGACTTCCAACAATTATTTGACTTTTTACCCACAAAAGATTCTCCACCATTCGCTAAATATTTTTGTCTTCACTCGCCATGTACGATATTTTTCATGAGAAGTGCATCGAAAACTCGGCTTTCATCAACTCTTGAGTGACAGCGAAATAAGAAAAATTATAGTTTCAAGGTTATGGTTGACAGCATGTGACAATCACATATATAATTACGTAATGGGTTGGCATTATTGACGCCTACTACGCGCGCGACTCAGTGATGCCAACAATAAAAAAAGATTTATTTTCAACTAATTTGATAATTATTTACTACTTCCAACAATCAACAAGGAATTTTTTAGAAAATGTCAGGGTAGGAAAAAGTTCAGATTTTCCTATATTTGGCCATAAATCTCTATGGTTTCGGAAATCATATTTTTTTACCTTCAAAATGTCATGGAATTTTGACAGGCCATTGATCTTGAGAATCAGACAATTCTGATGAGCGCACTTTGAAAATCAAATAAAAATCCGAAATTTGTGTGAAAGCATTGCATATCTTTTTAATTTAATTTTGGCATCAAATCGATCAATTTGCATTAACTGTGATTCCCTTCTTTCAGAAAACCTTTGGGGTAGTTTCCAAGAGGAAGGACAGTTCATCGCCAAGTATAACCAGCCCAAAGATATCGACAAGACGACTCCTTACTCCTACAATCAGATTCAAGTTGACCTGACAACCACCTTCACGATCCTCATCGGGATATTTTTCCCATCAGTGACAGGTAAATTTCCATGATTTCCTCTGAAAAATCCCATAACTCTATTTAATTCCTTTTTCAGGAATCATGGCTGGCTCAAACAGATCTGGTGACCTAGCAGACGCCCAGAAATCAATTCCCGTCGGAACGATCTGCGCCATCCTGACAACATCTACCGTCTACCTCTCATGTGTCCTCCTCTTCGCCGGAACAGTTGACAACCTCCTCCTCCGAGACAAATTCGGACAGAGCATCGGAGGGAAACTCGTCGTCGCCAACATCGCCTGGCCCAACGAATGGGTCATCCTGATCGGCTCCTTCCTTTCAACTTTGGGCGCTGGTCTTCAGTCCCTGACTGGAGCACCAAGACTCCTCCAAGCCATTGCCAGGGACGGAATAATCCCCTTCCTGGCTCCCTTCGCCAAGAGTTCAAGTCGTGGTGAACCCACTAGGGCCCTCGTCGTTACAGTCCTCATCTGCCAATGTGGAATCCTCCTTGGAAACGTGGATCTCCTTGCACCGCTCCTCTCCATGTTCTTCCTGATGTGCTACGGATTCGTCAATCTTGCCTGTGCTCTACAAACTCTCTTGAGGACTCCCAACTGGAGACCAAGATTCAAGTTCTACCACTGGAGCTTGTCCTTCCTTGGCCTTTCGCTCTGCATAGCGATTATGTTTATGACCAGTTGGTACTACGCACTTCTCGCTATGGGAATGGCAGGCCTTATCTACAAGTACATTGAGTACCGAGGAGCTGAAAAGGAATGGGGAGATGGTATCCGAGGTCTTGCGCTCTCAGCAGCGAGGTATTCCCTCCTGAGACTGGAGGAAGGTCAACCTCATACCAAAAACTGGAGACCGCAGATCCTTATCCTAGCTAAGCTGACTGATGATCTAGTTCCGAAGTATCGGAAGCTTCTGGCCTTCGCGAGTCAACTGAAGGCTGGTAAAGGTTTGACGATTTGTGTCAGTTGTATTGGAGGTGATTACGCCCGGAATTCCGGAGAAGCCTTGGCAGCAAAACAGAGTCTAAGGAGGTCGATGGAAGAGGAAAAGGTTAAAGGATTCGTGGATGTTCTGGTAGCAAGGAATGCAGTTGATGGTTTGAGTGCTTTAGTGCAGACAACTGGATTAGGCGGAATGAAGCCTAATACTGTTATTCTTGGATGGCCGTATGGTTGGAGACAATCTGAGAATGAGAGAACTTGGAGGGTCTTTTTGCAGACTGTGAGAAATGTTACGGCTTCCAGAATGGCACTTCTGGTACCTAAAGGTATCAACTTCTTCCCAGACTCCACGGAGAAGGTTGTGGGGAATATTGATGTCTGGTGGATTGTTCATGATGGAGGTTTGCTGATGCTTTTGCCCTTCTTGCTGAAGCAACATCGCACCTGGAAGAATTGCAAGATGAGGATTTTCACGGTCGCGCAGATGGAGGACAATTCGATTCAGATGAAGAAGGATTTGAAGAAGTTCTTGTATGATCTCAGGATTGAGGCAGAGGTCGAAGTTGTGGAAATGGTAAGTAAGGAACAGTGATGGGATTGTTACTTTTAAAAAGTTACTAGTTATCGTTATCGTTACCGATTCTAAATGTAACGTTTTCTTCTTAACTTTTGGATTTCACTATTTATTCAAATATAATTTTTGCACAACTTCAATCATATTTCATGATTGAAAGCTGTTACACTTTTGTACAAAAGTCCTGGAATCGACATGGCCAACATTATATTTTTTAAACATCAAAAATTTAAATTCCAACCGAAACTGAAAAAGCTCAATTTTCAATCGAAATATAATTTTCAGAAACAAAAAATTTCCAGCAAAATAGTTCAACTTGCAAGCAACAAGATGAATTTTGAACTAAAATTATGAAACATCAACTAAAGAAATCATTTTCAAGGAGGTCCAGTTTCAACCAAAATGGTGAATTTGCAACTAGAGAAAATGAATTTTCAAACAATAAGATAAATTTTTTATTCGAAGGTTCAAGTTTTCAACGAAATAAATGAATTTTTGATTGAATAGTTGAATTTCTGTTTCCAAAATTAATGTTATACAAAAAAACGAGTTATCAATTAAATTGATGAATCTTCAAATAAAGCAAGAAATTTTCAACGGCAGAATTCAACTTTTAACTGAAATAGTAGATTACATGGCGAGCGGCGAATGGCTGAGATTACTGACAAGTGTGGAGTTGCTGGCCCAAGCGAAGCGAGGGCAGCACCACACGAGTCAGTGATCTCCGCCACTCGCCATGTACGATATTGTTCATAAAAAGTGCATCGAAAACTCGGCTTTCGACGGCTCTTGAAGGATAGCGAAATAAGAACAATTAGAGTTTCAAGGTTATGATTGACAAAATGTGACAATCAAATATATAATTACGTTAATGGGTTGGCATTATTGACGCCTGTTACGCGCGCGACTCATTACTGCCAATACAGAACCACTCTCAAATTCCTTCTGCTTGCAGCGCGAAAGTCGAATTTACGTTGCACGTAATATGAAAAGATTATTTTTCTATCAAAAAAGAGGATTGTTCAAACGAATATATAAGTTTTCAATACGAAGAGAAAAATTTTTACCAGAAAAATAAAGGGGGAATTTCAAAATTCAAAAGATTAATCTTCAAATATTGAGAATTTTCTCTTGGTTTTAAAGTTTCATTTCAAACTTGATACATGAATCTTAAACTATAGAGATAAACCTTCAAGAAGAAATTTTTTTTTAAAGAAGTTGTTTGGCGTTCAACAAAAAATATTTTAATTTATTATAGGAAAATGTGGAACCTAACTAGAAAAGGTGGATTTTCAACAAAAAAGTTAGTTTTCGATCCAAAAAGGGAAAATTTTAACAAGATAGTTTTACTCGAAGAAAAATATTGACTTTTCAACGAATGATTTGAATTTGCTGTGGAGAATAATCTGTGTAGGCAAAAGTTTTTGCAGGATATATTTTGTGAAGGGAAAATTCTTTGTGGAATTTATTTTGTGTAAAACAAATTCGTTGTGGGATGTGATTCATGTAGGAATAACTTGTTGTGGAATATTTTGTATAGGAAATAAATTTGAAAACAAAATAATTCGATGGAACCAAGAAAGGCGAATTTCAAAGAAAATAGTTAAATTTTTTACCAAAACAGATTATTTATTATTATCCATGCATGGAATGAATCTTCAACCAGGAAAAATTTTTTAACCAAGGATAAAAAAATTTTCAACCATATTGTTGAATTTTCAACCGCATAAGACGAATCCTCTTCGGAATAGTTGAACTCACAACAAAACTCATCAATGCCAACCTTAAAGTTGAATTCTCTGCTGAAAGAGTACAATTTTAAACCAAAAAAGATTTTTCTGTTTAAGTGGAACAAAATTTCTGCCAAATTGTTGTATTTTTTATCTGGAGAAGTGAGATTTTCCTATTAGCGGTTAAAATTTGGATCCTCAAAAACAAATTTTTTCTTTAAATTTTTATTTGCTAAAAAAAAATATGACTTTTGAACAAAATTGTTAAATCTCCGACGAAAAAATATCAATTTTCAACAAAAAATTAAGAAGTTGACATTTGAACTGAAGAAGTTTTAAATTCCAAACAGAAGAAAAAAATTTTATTTTCAATTGTTTTCCAAATTATAAATGTTATTTTAATCCAGTGAAATAGTAATTGTGGTATAGACAACTGTTATAATTATGCTTTTGTGTAAAATATATTGTGTAGGAAAAATCTTGAAACTTCCTGTGAAAACATTAATTTTGAGTCTAGAAAGACACATTTTTAACAAAAGAGTTGTGCTCGGAAAACTGATTATTTTCCAATCAAAGTTTTCAATTTGCAACCAAAAAAATTAAATTTCGACCAAAAAGATTAATTTTCCACCAGAAAATGCCAATTCTCAACAGCATACATGAATTTCCTATCAAATAGTTGAGTAATCAACTAAAAATTGAATAGTTGTATCTTCGACCCACAATAGTGAAATTTGCAATCAAAAAGATGAATTTGGAAAGAAAAAATGAATAATCAGCAATCAAAAAATAATTTTTCAACATAACTCTCAACCAAGTAGTTGAATTTCCAACAAAATAGTTGAATCTTCAACAAAAAAGATTGATTCAATCTATAGAAAGGGAACATTATTTTAATAAGAATAATAATTTTATGTAGAAAATATTTTGCGTGAGAAAAATTTGTTGTGGAATTTATTTTGTATGAGATATTTTTTTGGTAGAATTCGATTCTCGAAAAAAAAAAATTTGTTGTGGATTATATTTTGTGTAGGAAAAATGTGTAGAATGTTTTGAACAGGAAAAATATCGAAAGTTATATTCAAAAATTTTTGCTATTTAATTATGTGTAAGAAATATTTTTTGTGGACAAAATTTGTGTCGGGAAAAACTGGCCAGTAAATTTTTTGAACAGCATTGGGAATTTAAACTTGCATTGCGAGACCTGATGGTCATCTAGTAAACTCACCAACATGGCTGCCGCTAGGCTTCGTGTAGCATTGTTCACAGACGTGTTGCACTTGATTTAACGCGATACTAATTAATCATGTGACGAATTAATTAGTTGAAAGTAGATGAGAAGTTTATAAAGATGATATCGAAGTTGAAAAACGGAATCCTCACGAAACCTCAGAAAAGGAAACGATATTGACAAAGGTAGGGTGACCAGACGTCCTCCTTTAGGAGGACATGTCCTCCTTTTTGCTTGCCCATCCTCCTGTCCTCCTAAACTTCGCAAAACGTCCTCCTTTACGATCTAAAGATGAAATTTCCTTATAATTAACTCTCTGTGATACCTTTATTCAGTTTTTTGATTATACAGAAAAAGGGGATCGAGATATCGCAATTCAAAATTTCGCGCGCTAAAGAATTTATCAGACAC
Source organism: Neuroterus valhalla (assembly GCA_011762715.2). Lineage (NCBI taxonomy): Eukaryota > Metazoa > Arthropoda > Insecta > Hymenoptera > Cynipidae > Neuroterus > Neuroterus valhalla. The sequence continues at coordinate 9,921 of WSXT02034253.1, forward strand.
CTTATTGGACTGTAATAATTATAAGAGAATCCAGATATTATATTGGTACTCGATAAATGTCAAGTTCGGCTGTGTTAATGTGTCAGTTCAGTGCGCCCATTGTATGTTTGACAATAGTCATCATCAGAGTTACGAAGTAACGTGCAACTCGAAGTTTTCTACGTATAATACATAAACAACGTAATTTACACAGAAAATTGTAGAAAATCATGTATAGTACATATAAAAGATAGCGGATGAGACATAACCTCTTTTATTCATTTTTATGGTTTATAATGAATTGTATTCAAATTTCATTGAAGTTTTTGAAGCAAAAATGTTGAAAGGAATTTTTATAAATTTTGAAGGGGGATACCGTGGTATAGAATTAATTTATAGTACCAGAAATCGGGAAATAAGAATGTCGTGAAGTGTTTATACTTCATCGAAAAGTCCGAATAATATTGCACATCAGAAGGCAACGTTTTCCCCATCTTCTTTTTCTGAGAGTAGGGAAATTACACTTATAACTTCAAACTTCACAAACAGCAACGATAAATCTGATAAAACAATGATAAGAGTCTAGGAAATAAGGAAACATTTCTTATAGGTTAGGATACCATTTGATCGGTCAACGGTCGTACTCATGTGGTCGCATTTCGTATATTTGCCATGTTTGGAAAAAATGTAGAATAAATTTGCAGGAAACTAAACACGTAATATACGTATAGTAGTATACATGCAGAAAACCATGTGATATAGGTGACGTATTATACTTACCCATCCCTGGTCATCATTGTTTTGAGTCAATAGCCGGCGACAAAGAATCAATTATTCGTTATTCGGCCATCACAATTAAAATTTTTTCGCCATGTCGAAAAAAAATGTACGTTTTTGTTTACAAATCGTGATGAAAGTTCGTACTCCAAAATTTGAAAAATTGCAAATTTTTTCTTCGCAATACCTTAGCACAATGCTCATTGTGAAAGATTTTTCTCTCTAATCAAGTCGCAGTGGACCGATGGAAGGAACCAATTATCTGTTCCAACTGTTGGTTCACTTATTTCTATCAAATTTATTTATTTACTTGACCCGGAAAATTCTCACTTCCTACGCCCAATCGCAGGATCCGAAAAATATTAGAAATGAACTACTTATTAAATTTATCCTGTATAAAAATTTAAAAATATTCGAAAAATATGGTATCTGCGAAAAATTTGTTCGATTCTGGAATTATTAAGGGGGGGGGGGGGGGGGTGTCCCCAAACAAAGGCAGTGTGTGTCGTGTTCTCAATTGTAACTCCAAACAATATATTAACACTAATTTGAGTTTCCACAAAGTACCAAAATTTGGTAGTGGTACTATTACAGTGAAAATTATTGTTGGAGAAACTATTGTTGTTGATAAACGGACCAAATAGCTTAGAATAATATGTAAGCTGAAGCCCTGCGGCAGCCATGTTTTGTTCTGTTTTTCTTTGTAAATTTTTCTTGTAAAATAATTTTGCTTGGGAAGTGCGTTCTCCCAATGAATACTTAATTAATTTTTTTTCCCCCAGATGAATGCAGACATTTCAGCCTACACGTATGAGCGAACACTGATGATGGAACAACGCAACCAGATGTTGAGGGAGCTGCAACTGAACAAGAAGGAATCACTTGGCGTGGTGAGTACTGGCGACGAAATCAAAAATTTATAATTTAATAATGAATTCTATAATCCTTATTATTATTAAAAAATTGAGGATAATGCGACAGAAATACTGATCGTATAATGTCTGTTTGTTGCGTGCTCGTCACGGATAAGGTGCAGTCATTGGAGTTCAACGAGGTACCTGGCGAAGAAAGTTTACCTGTGGTTTGTCAAAAATCCCTCCTCCCCTTCCCACCCAAACAATTCAATCCAAATTCAATCCCATCCAATCACATTTCGTTTTATCCACTTTCAGCATTTTTTATGTCATTCGTATCCATTTTGACGAACACACTTGTCACTTACGCAACGAAACTTCAAAGAGCAGTACTGTTTGTCGCACTGGAGGCAAAAGCCAATCAGTTTTTAAATCTGTTTATAGATTTTTTGGAAGTTGTTCTAGTTTTCAGGACGGTACTAGCAACACACAAAACTAACGTCGCCTCTAGACATTTTACAGCTCTTTCGTTATATTCATCTCATTCTCAGAAAGTCCCTATTTTCAACTCGTGATAATTAATTATTTAATAAGAAATGAAAATGTCTTCAATGGCGTAACTACTGTACAAGGAAATCCTGCGTTGGGAGAAAGGGGTGGAGGCCTTGGGTCAAACAACAAAAGTTTGTCTGAGGATTCATCCACAAACTACGTCAGACGCATTGTGTAGTTTATTATATTATCAATATTTAAATAAGGTTTATGGATTCAATTTGAATTACTTTGAATCTCGAAAGATCCAAGTAAAAGATTTGTATTTTTTAGCGTAATCGCGGAATTTAAAACCATAAAGATTAATTTCTAATTAGAAGTATTAGTAGAAGATAATAGAAATTTCAAAATTGTTTAATTTTCAACTAAAAAAGTCGGGATTCTCTGGTTGGACTTTAACAAAACGAATCATATTCAACCTTTTAGTTGAATTCTCTACCAAAAGTTTTCAACTTTTGGACGAAAGAGATTTTTCTGTCCAAAAGAAATCAAATTTTTACCAAATCGTAAAATTCTCATGCAGGAGATAGATTTTATAAACCCTTAAATACAAAGTTTCTAAATAAATTCTGGATTTCCAACCAAAAGTTATGGTTTTTAAACACCATTGTTGAACTTTCAAGGGGTTGTTTAGTCATAATAATCAATAGGAACAGTTTCTGAAATTGTGAAGGGATTGTGTGGTGTTAAAAATAAATAGAAACAGTTTCTCACTGTTAGAAAGGAGGGATGTGATTATAAAAAAATCAATAGGAACAGTTTATGACAGTTGTAAAGGGGGTAAGTTATTAAAAAATAAATGAAGACAGTTTCTCACTGTTGGGAAGGTGTGATGTGATTTGAAAGAATAACAGGAACAGTTTATGTCAGTTGTAAAGGGGTTAGTGATCATAAAACACAATAGGGACAGTTCCTGAGAGTTTTCAAGGGGGGTTTTAGTCATAAAAATCAAAAGAGACAGTTTCTAATTTGTGAAGTGATTTCGTGGTTGTAATAATAATTTAGGACAGTTTCTGAGAGTTTTGAAGGGGTTATTTAGTCATAAAAATTAAAAGCGACAGTTTCTAAGGTTGTGAAGAGAGTTGATGGTTATAAAAATAATTTAGGACAGTTTCTGAGAGTTTTTAAGGGGTCGTTTAGTCATAATAATCAATAGGAACAGTTCCTTACTGTTGGGAAGGGGTGATGTGATTATAAAAAATCAGTAGGGACAGTTTATGTCAGTTGTAAAGGGGTTTGGGGTCATAAAACACAACAGGGACAGTTCCTGAGAGTTTTAAAGGGGGTTTTTAGTCATAAAAATCAAAAGAGATAGTTTCTAAGTTGGGGAGTGAGTTCGTGGTTGTAAAAATAATTTAGGACAGTTTCTGAGAGTTTTAGAGGAGTTTTTTGGTCATGAAAATTGAAAGCGACAGTTTCTAAGGTTGTGAAGAGAGTTGGTGGTTATGAAAATAATTTAGGACAGTTTCTGGGAGTACTAAAGGGGTCGTGGAGTCATTATAATCAATAGGAACAGG
>WSXT02034264.1:0-13598 GCA_011762715.2 Neuroterus valhalla
TAGGTGGGAGGACCTCACTAAAGTCTCTCAGTCATTACTTTAAGGAAACGTTCAATATGATCCATGTAGAAAATTTGAAGCAAATATGAAACATCTGTTTTATTCCAGAAAAATATATTCACAAAAAAAAGAGATTTTAAAAAATTTGATTCTCTCTAATATTTATTTATTGTTTGTTCACAACTGAAAAGGTAGAGCAAAGTTAAACATTTCAGAAAAACCCACAACTTTTTAGCACCTATCTAAGAGAAAATGGTTATAAACAATGATAAATTGTTCAAATTAGCATATTTGTTAACTGGCATTAATTATTACCTCACTATAAGTGAAAAGTTGATAAAGAGCTTAATAGTTTAAAAAAGAAACCGCAACTTTTTAGCACTAGTCTAAGAGGAAATAGGTATTAACAATATTAATTTGTTCAAACAATTATTTTTGTTAGATAAAATAAAATATTAAATCACTGAAAGTGAAAAGTGGGCAAAAAGTTTAAAATTTAAAAAAAACCGCAAGTTCCTATTACCAAACAAAGAAAATATTATTAGCAATGATAATAAATTGTTTAAATAATTTGTTTCTAACCATTAAATTATTATTACTCTACTCTAATTGAAAAGTGATAAAAAGTTTAAAATTTTAGGAAAAAACCGCAACTATGTAGTATTAATCTAGAAAAAGACAGCTATAAATATTCACAATTTGTTTAAACAATTTTTTTTGTTAAAATGAAATGAATACCACCCACGATAAGTGAAAAGTGGACAAAAAATTGTAAATTTTAGAAAAAACCCCAATTTTCAGCATTATTCTCAGAGAATATTGTTATGAATAATAAAAAATTGTTTAAACAATTCTTTTTGTTAACTCTAATTGATTTTCAACTCGCTCTAACTGGAACGTTGAAAATAATTTGAAAAACTCAGAAAAAACCTTAACTTTCTAAACATTTTCCAAGAGAAAGTTGCTAAAAACAATAATAAATCGTTTAAACAATTTGAATTAACATCTAATTATCGGTATAAAGCAGTATTTTATTTATTTAAAACAATCTGCGTTAACAATACCGCAAAAAAATCATAATTAAAGCCAAAAACTCGAAAAACCCATTTTTTCACTTATGGGGGGTTTTTGGGACCCTATGAAACAGACTTATGGGGTTGATATTTGAAAAGTAATATTTTATTCGCATTTTGTGACCCATTGTGAAGAGAAATGGGGCATTCCGAACTCGATTCATCCAGTATTGAGATTCCTGAATAAAATTTACAAAAACGTCTCTTTTTCTTATGGGAAATACGTGTTAAACTTTACAAGGCTCGCGGCACCTCTAAATATTTTTTTTCCAAAACAAAAAATACGCATCTATTTTTTTGTGGATGCGAACAGATTTCCGGGCGGTGTGCATAAAGGTTCGAGAAAAAAAATTTTGTACCACTCTAGTGTAAGCCCAGTCAATAGAGATTGAAAAGGGCCTGTATATAGAGAAAATTTCGGGGTCCAATTTCTTGACGTAGAAAGTTTTCTTTTAGCGTCAAAATAAAGGTTTTACAGTCTTGCCCTCAAATTTGGTTACGCTAAATCCGCCATATTGGATTTTCGCTTTTTTTTTGTTATCTCGCGGACTTATTATTTTTCAACAAAAATGGTAGAGAACAAATTTGTAAAGAATTGTTTTTCCCACATTTTTTATTTTAACAATTTTTTCGAATTAATAATATTTATTGCCGACATCGATGTGGGTCTCGGGTATACGTCGCGCGTTTCCGAGAACGCTCTTCCGGCTACGAGACCCGTAATACAACGTCATGCGCACATTTTGGGGTTGTTGATTTCGAAAATAGAGTGAAAAATCAGAAATTCAAAATGGCGGACATTTTTCTAAAATTTGCTACATTCATTGAGATTTAGTGGAAACAGTTTGTGCGACATGGAAAATGCTCGTGAAGGTAGGAACATTAGGAATAAATAATGAAATATGTATGATTCGCAAACATTTTTAGGATGTGTGCGATGTATTGCAGGGGAGAATTTATCTTCTCTTGTACCCGATTTACAAGTTCACGTAAAGAATTATTTCCTTTCCTGCGAGTTCCTTTATCGAGATTTGTGGTTTCTATATTACGGGAAATAATCTACTTTTGGAAGCGATTTTCATTTGGTGCCTCGAGCTGACTTATTTCAAGAAAAGTAGTTTTTTTTTCAAGAAAAATGTCCGCCGTTTCGGGTCCGCCATGATGAATTTTGGATTTTTAATTTCATTTCCGAAATCAGCGACCCCAAAAACATATTAATACTCATTTTCAAGTGAATGCATAGAAAATTTTAGAAAAGCTTTTTGGGATTTTGAACCTCTGTGGCACTCATTTCTCATACAAATGGCCGAAAAATTGAGAAAATTGCGCCCATGTCAAAATTTCCTGCAGTTTTTGCTCGATATTGGCAATAAATATTATTAATTCGTCGAAATTAATCAAATGAAAAATGTGAGGAATACAATTTTCCACAACTTTGTTTCTTACCATTATTCTTGTAAAATAAAAATTACGCGAGATAACAAAAAAAAAAAAAAAAAATTGAGATGGCGGATGAAGCGTACACAAATTTAAGGGCAAAACTGTGAAACCTTCATTTTCACGCTAGAAGAAAACTTTCTACGTCAAAAAATTGGACCCCGAAATTTTTTCTATTTAAAAGGCTCTATATTGACTGGGCTAATGTAAATATAGTCGCTTTGGATTATTATTGCTTTCAATCATATTTTAGGTTTTTTTTTTAATTACTTCTTTCTTGATACAGCAGAAAATAAGGACAAATATTGTTAAATAATTCATGCAAATTGATGTTATTATTCACTTAGTTTATACTTAGTTTATTTACATAGCTAATTTACATTTATATTTAGCACATATTTTATGTTGAATTATATTATTATTATTATTATTAATTATGTAAAAACATCTGTAGGAGAAAAATTGCAAGAGAATGGAAACTGTAGATATTGTAGTTGGAACCAAATTCTTTTAAAATCGAAATATATAAACAGAAAACAGGACTCAATAGAACTTCAGAACCATAACTGACCGCGGAATTGAATCGGACGCCCGATCGTAACCTTGAGCAATGTCACCCTAAATGAAATACGGTTTCCCTAAAATTGAAATAAAAGATGAAAGTATTCAGAACGTCTGGAATTAGTTTGATTGGACTATGATTTACCTGAGTATCAGTCCGGGTACCAGAATCAGTGAACACGGTCCTGAAGGGGAAGGGTGAGAACAGGTGTAGAGGGGGCCTTGGTGAACTCCCCCGATTTGCCGGATCCGTCGATCCTCGCCACGATCCGTGGATCAGTCCCGGTACAACTGCCTTTTCGATCCGGTCGCTTTTTCACTTATCCGTGTTCTTCTCAGTTTCTTAGTAAGTCAACATTAACCTCAATCAAAACAAATGAATTTGAGTGTAACGGATTTTTTATGTATCCAGTATCTTGAGTCAGTACTTGAAAAGTTGTTCTCAATAACTCTTCCAACAGAGACATTCCCTTCCAGTTAATGTAATATTATTTGGTTCATCATTAAATTATAGAATTATTTATTTACATAATTATTATATTGCAAATTTGTTATTGATGGATAAATTTTGAAAAAACATATTTTCGATGGTGTGTTGTGAATAGTTGTATCTTAAGAGTTCTCGTGATTCAATACAACAATATAGTTGAGGAAAATGCAATTTTGAAAAATCAAAGGAAGGTTTTAATTCAAAATATTTAGTTCGTAAAATTCGCGGTGTTGGTGATTATAGTTCAGTGCGCGAAGCATTGAGTGATTTCAATGCTTGGATGAGAAGCAAGTATCAGAATCCTGAATGCTTTCGGAAAAGTGACGAGTTCAATTCAGTGCGAGAAGTGTTTTGAATTCTGTGTCAGTGTAAGATTAAATTTTTAATTTAACATAGATGTTCTTCATACCTTGTGGATTACTTTACAAGGAGCAATTTTTGCAGTCGACTCTTAAGACCGGTGAGCAAACTTAAAATGGCGTATTCGTATATGTGTGGGTCCCTGGCTAAAGTTTTGGATAGGAATTTATTCCAAATTATCCCAAAATCTTTAAACAAACCAATCCGAACTTATAGTTTGATCGGAACAGATTTTCGATCCGAATGATCCGATTTAATCCAAACTCGGATTCATTCGGATTGAGAGTCTAGTGCATATTAATTCGAGTTGAGATTGCTTCGGATTGAAAATTTGGTTTTGGTTGAGCCGGATTAATTTTTAACAGATTTGGATCGAAAAAAATTGGAAACTTTTTTGGTTCAGATATTGATTCAAATTGTTTCGGACACCTTCGGAATAGTTTGAAATACATTCCCCACCAAAATTATATCGACAGGGAATTCTTATTCCGTAAGAATGTAAATTTTAATTATTCTTTTTTTATGATATAAACTTTGAGAAATTGACCTTTCCGAAGCTTCCAGACCTTCCCAAGCGGGTCACAGCGGTCTGATTTTAGTTAAAAAAGGGGATTTCTCACGAGAAAAATAATAATAGGGATTTTATTTTTCATAAAAAACCTTTTATATACTGTGGACATTTCTGCTGATAAAAAATACTAGAGGGAAATTATAAAAGATAAACGCATATAATCTTCCAATTTCTTCCAATTCGCTCCTAAAATGTATCTTTATCAGTTACAAGCTGTCAGATGTTCAAAAAATTTCTAAATCTTAGCTGAAAACAAGATAGCTGGGTGAAAAAATGGATGTCAAACCAACTCATATATATAACAATCAGCTCTAAATTGTTTTCGATTTCCGTATTTTGTCTCTGGCAATGGTTGTTTCACTCGGAAGTGAATTGAATTATTAAAACCTGATGAAAAAATCCAACTTTTTTTGGCCAAATTCAACTATTTTTATTCAAAATTAAAGTCTTGTTTTTGCAATATTGACTATCCCTTTTTTAAATCAGAATTCGCTTTTTTTCTTGTTCAAAATGTACCCTTTCGAATGAAAATTCAACAATTTGATTGGATTTTCTTTACCCTGTCAAGAAATCTTTCTTGTTTGGGAAGTTGGATTCCTTTCTTAACGCAATGGATTTTTTTTCTTTGCAGATTTATCTCTCTGGTTAAAAATTCAAATTTTTTGTTAAACAATTCAATGTTTTGGTTCAAAATTAATTTTTCACAACGCTAAATATTGGCCATCGAGAATTCGTTTTTCTGTTGTTAAAAAATCAACTATACGTGAATGAAAAGTAAACAATTTGTTGGAAATCATGTCCTTTGCCAATAAAATTCAAAGGACATGAATTTATGAATGAACCTTTCTTCGTTGAAAATTGAACTCTTTTATTGAAAATTTATCTTTACTTGTCGTGGATGCGAATGCTGAGTTGAGGATTCACCGTTTTTTGTAAGAAACGTAATTTTTCAACTGGAAATTCAATAATTCCGTACAAAAGTGATCTTTTCTGGTTGAAAATTAACAATTATCTTATTAATTCTTTTTTTTGGTTAAAATAATAACGGACTGGTTAAAAATTGATATTTTTGGGTTCGGATTCAACTGCTCTGTTAAAAATTCGTCTTTTTTGTCTGGTTTCAACTATTTTTAATTAAAAATTGAAAATTTGTTTCGTTAAAACTCAACTATTACATTTTTCTCCCCTAGATATTTTTTTGTTGTTGACAATTGAACCACTGAAATAAAAACTCGATAATATATTTTTTTATTTCCAGAATTTGGTTGAATTTGTTCTTCCTTGACAAGAAATTCTTTATGGTCAGGAATGCAAATTGTTGCATATTCTTCTGTACCAGTAAAAGTGCAATTGTATCGTTGAGAATTATTCTTTTTCCCAAATTGATTTTTTTTATTACAAATGCAACAGCTTTCTTGGGAAGACATTCTTTCTGCTTGATGAAATTTGTTTGGCTGTTTTGAAATTTGACAATATTGATAGAAAAGTCTACTATTTGGTTACAAATGGACTTTTTCGTTGAAAAAATTTGGATCATTCTTCGTCCTTGTAACGTTATTAGATTGGTTCCGAAAACTTCTGTTTCTGCTCACTGGGAACTTTGTTTTTTAAAAAGTGATTTCCTCTCGGTAAAAAATGATTCAAGATTCGACTGTTTTGTAGAAAATCAGTCTATTTCTTTTGATCTATTCCTATATATTTAGTCTATAGAATCGATCTATTTCTTATTTGAAATAAAAATCTATTTTTGTTGAAAATCTAACCAGCCAAATTGAAATTGAATGTCTTCCCGATCACAACAAAGTGGTTCAATTTTTCTTTCTGGGCGAAAAATATTTTTATGATATTGTTAAAAAGTGATTCGATTTGTTCGGAATAATTTGTCATTCTGGGTTCAAAATCTGACGCTTCTTGTAGAAAATTATATCATTTGATTTAACATGCACTGCTTTATAATAAATTCATATTTTCGTGCTAAAAATGCAACTTTCTTTGAGGAAATTTATTCATTTTTGTCAAAAAATGCAATGATATTGGATTAAAATTAATTCTTCTCGATCAGAAATTCAGACATTGCTGTTTTCGGTTTGAAACTTATCGTTTATATTTGAAAATTTAACCACATAATTTTTGTTGAAAATGCAACACATTTAATCGAAATATTTAAAGTTCAAAATTTTTCAATGAAATTGGAGAAGTCCGATATTTTAAACATAACAGGCTCTGTTTCAAAAATAATTAGTAAGTAAATCGCTCAGGAAATATTAAAAATTGTTAAAAAAAAATCTTTTCCAAAGCGTCTCGTTTTTTAATAAAGTCTAAAATTTTTGTTGTTGATTCGTGTAAAATGATTCGAAACTTTTCAAAACGGAGAAAATTTGATCAAAGTTCATAATTTAAGGCGTTGATGGGAACTTTTTTAATTTAAAGGGGACAAAGAGAGACATTTTTTGAATTACTGGTCTATTATTTCGAGTCATCCATTTTGAAATTGGCAAAACTCCGACTCGAAATTCTCATTCAACGACCAATGAAACTCATGAAACTCATCTCATCAATTCTTTAGTAAAAGATGCGCAAAATTCGCATCATTAAAAAAAAAAAATGTTTTTTTGATGCTAAACGCAATTATGCCAGGTCGTTCCCAATCCCAGTTCGTCAGGGATGATCGATTTTACGACAAAGTCTAAGTCCCATTACGGCGACCGTAGGAAATATTTCAAGAAGAGTATTTTCGATAAAAAAAAAAAAAAAAAAATACTGTACATAAAAAATTGAACAAGTCTGGCCATTAAAGTTGGTGAAGAACTGTGTAGTTTACAGCTCGTCGTTATTTTGCCAAAACTCAATTTGGTTTTATGACTCAGTTACACTGGCGACGAGAGAAAAAGTTATAAGAATATTGCAGCTCGATGTTATGATGTGAAACAATGTTCAGTTATATTATTATTGCAATTGTAATTTGCAAAACAATTACTGCTAATATTGATCTTTCCATACGATAAATGGATGGTTATTTTCTTTCGAAATTAATTCTCTGCATGACTTCCAGTTTAAAGAACTAATGAGCAATCGAGAAAGTAATTCCAATAATGTTGCAGGATAATATTAGTCCTTAATTATTGAGCCGATTATTTCGTACACGCGTCAGCAATTTAAGGGGTTGCATGTTATTGGTAATTTTAAAATTGAAGCATATAACTGTATGTTTAAAAGATTTGGAACAAGATTCCTCTAAGATGCAAGCTTTCATTATAATTGGTCCAATTTACTCAAAAATTTGATTGGAATTTTTTTTCTTTCTTCACTCAAAAATTTGTTTGAGTGCAAAATACGAATAATTATTTAAGTTTTATATTTCAACTATTCACTGGAAAATCGCCTCCCTAGTTTTAGAATTAGTCCTCTTTGAGAGATGTCTCCTTTTTCGATGAAAAATTTAACTGTTTAGCAAAGAAATGTTCTTTTTTGATTGGAAATTTTACTACTTGGTTCAGAGTTCAACTACTTTGTTCAATATATTATGCTTCTGGTCGCAAATTGAACAGTCATTAGAAATTTTTGTATTTCGTTGAATCCGTCTTTTCGGCAGGAATATAATCTTCTTGGTTGTAGAAATTAAACAATTTGGTTGAAAAATCATGTGTTTTGTTGGAAAATCGTATTTTTTGTTCAAAATCAATCTTTCTAGGTAAAAATGTAATTGGTTGGTTGAAAATTAATCAGCTTCCGTCGTAGATTCAACTGTTTATTTGATAGTGGAACTACTTCGTTAGATATTAATTTTAATATAATATTAATTTAATTCGAGTTTTTCACTCGAAGATTCAACTTTTTTGTTGGAATTTCTATTTTTATTAAAGAATTGGGCTTTTTGGTTGAAACTTCATCTCTGATTGTTGCGAAAGTAGGTCATTTCTTTGGGAAGGACCTTTTTTATTAAAATTGGATTAGTTGCTGTGAAAAATTCAGCTACTTGGTCCAAAACTATGCATGTTTGTTGGAAATCAATCTTCTTCGGTTATGGTTTCAACTATTTCGTTGACAATTATACTTTTCGGGTAAAATTAGAATTTTTTATATACAAAATTGAAATCTTTTTCAATATTCTATATTTAATACTCCAATTGAATAATTATTTTTTATGGTTCGAAATTCCTAATTGAGTTTGAAAATCCATCTTTTTGTTTCAAACTTAACTATTTTTCAGAATATCGGCTTTTTTATGGTTAAACTTCGTGTTTGGCGATTAAAAAATTAAATCATTTTATTTTAGAAACCTTTCTGTTTGAAAATCATTTTGTTTTTTTAGTTAAATATTCAAGTATTTGGTAAAAAATTGATGTATTTTGTCACAAGTACAACTTTTATGGTAGAAAATTAAATTTTTTAGTTGGAAAAAACAACTGTTTGTTCGGAAATGAATATGTTCTGGTTATGGATTTAGATATGTTGTTTGGAATTATACTTTTTGAAAGTAAAATTTTATAGGTTCGAAAATAAAAATATTTTCTGATTGAATTATCAACTATCACATTTTTGTTCCAAATAATTTTGTTGTTGTTGAAAAATTGAACTACTTTGTGAAGAAGTGATTTCTTTAAGTTTATCACTGAAATTGAAACTTCATTGTTAAAACTCCACCATTGTGTTCAAAATTGCAACCATTTTAGAGAAGACATTTTATTGTCATGTTTACAAATTAATTGTGCTCAAATGTGAATCACAGTTTTCTATTTTTTTAAATCAAATCTCTTTTAGTCAATTGAAATTTTCTTTGATTACATTTTTTTTCTTCTTTGACTGCAAAATCTTTCTTGGTGGGAAATTCCTGTATTTTGGTTGAATTTCTATGTTTGGTTAAAATTTAATGAATTTTGATCAAATTTTACCCTCTTCTGCATGGAATTAACCTTTTGTTATTAAAAGATTTTATTTTTGGCTGAAAACTCACCCGCTTGTAAAAAGTAAATCTGTTATTTGAAAAATTTATAATTTCGGTTTAGGATCCATCACTTAAGTCCGAAATTCATCTTTTTCGTTGAAATTCAATTATTTTGTTGAAACTTTCTTTTTTCCTGCTTTCAAATTATATTTTTTTAACTGATAATTATTTATTCAATTTTTTTTGTTAATAATTAACTTTATTTACTTCAGCCTCTAACTTTCCAGTTCAAAATTAGTATTTTCTTTGAAAATTAATATTCTTAGCAGAATATCCATCTTTGGAGGTTGAGAATTTATTCATTTTGTCGAGAGAAATCCTTTTTGAATGGAAATCAATCTGTTTGAGTTAGGAACCCAACTATTTGGTTGAAAATTATGAAAAAAATTATAAGTAATAATAATCGTGTGAATTTTCAATATGAATCTCATTTGGTTGAATCTATCACAATTTTTGTTACAAATTCATCTCTCTTGTTTAAAAATAAAACTTTCTTGTTGAAAATTAATGTATTCTGTAGATATTTTCTTTGCTCATAGGAAATCATATTTTTGGTTGGAAGGTATATATTTTGTTGTAAGCTAGTCTTTTTAGCTTGAGAATGACATTTTGGATGACCTTTCTAACTTTATTGACTGAAAAATCCTTCTTGGTTAGCTTGGTTGAACTCGAAAATTTTTTTGATAAATTCATGTTTTTCGATGAAAATTCCTCTTTTTGACACAAAAAAACACCGCAACTGTTTGTTGGTAAAATTGCGAAGTTAGTCTAATAGATTTTTTGAACTGCTAGATTCGATGATTTCAATATCAATTGAATAATTGAATAAAGCTTCATAACTCTTGATATATCAATAATATATATCTCAGAATTCAGTGTGACGTATTCAACTCAATTTTTGACTGCTAAATTTGGATCTAGGTTACCTATACCCTACTTGAGCTGTTAGGTAAAAAGTACAGGTTTAATGATGTCGGAATTCCTTCAGAAGTATTACTATAATTAGATTAGGTTTAATGAAATTTTCCCTGCATTCCATAGTACCATTGTGAAAATATGTAATGAACTTTCCGAGTCTTGAAATACTTCTTGGAAACGACATGCACGTATTGCTTTTTTTAGACATTAAATATTCTCAAGTTCCGTGAAGTTTGCACGAGTGCAAGATGGCACTCTCTGTGTTTCTGTATCCCCTTACGCACGAATGCACATTTATATTGTCCATACCGTGCATTTCATGTATACATTAGACAATTACACATTCACAGCATATGCACATCCACAGCTTATACACGTACATATATTCATTATGTGTTTACGGCTCAGCGTGGTACCGGTAATTCGATGTGCCTTGGTCGGGCGACATCGACATTGACATTAAGAATTAGCTGTTCCTCAATCTCGTGAGTCGAGGAGCATATCAATTCGTATGAATTTCCTTAATTGGTATCAATCATGTCGTCAATGACTTCTCGACTACATGTTGTTATTTCTGAAAATATTTCTTTCTGCATCGATGGAAATGATTCGCGGTTGCTTCAACATCGATTTCGGGAACTATCCCAAACGACGATAGCTAGGAGTTGGCCCAAGAGGCAGACTGTTTCTCCTCTTGACACAGTAAAAACATGGGAGTAAATTTTGTTGCAGGTAGAATCTCAACGGTGTTAACTTTTCTTTGACACTTTGGGTACGATAAGCCAACTTTGTGCGGTACTTATGACATGATCTTTTCCGAATTTACGCCATGGTCTTTGAAGTATAGATGGTGTGTTAATTGCATTATCTAAAACAAGGGCCCTCTATTAGGTGGCAATATGTAAGCGGCTATCCCGGTTCCAAAACTTATGCGCCGAGTCAGTATAAAAGGTATGTGGGACTGTGCCATTCCCCTAGGTTCTGGAACCGAGATGAAGGCTTAATTATTACTACCTAATAGAAGACCCTCAGACACTGATCTGTATTACACTCTGAATAGTGGATGACTTCACGAATGCGGGCCAGGTTCAAGCCGTAAATTGGAGTATGTTCTTGAGTTAGCCGACTATTAGCATATTCCACTGGTTGCACTTTCCTTGCACCGAGTGCTGAAAAGTGTACACTTTTTGGTTTCCTGCACTGGATTTTCGGTGCAGAGCTCACACTGGCTCACACCGCCCTGCACCGTCTAGTTCTTCAACCTGCACTCGGCTGCATTGTTTTCCAGCGTAGGTTAGGTATTCTTCAAAATAATGCGTGCTAGTTTTTAAATTATCTCATTCCAACATCCAAAACAAAGAGATGAGAATCGCATCTGCAAATGATATATATCCAGTTGCAAGTCTTACTTTTCTAAATATTCCTCATCGTTAAAACTGAGTGAAAAGAATTTGTTAGTTGGCATCCGAAAGAAGAAAATAGATTAAACGTTCAAAGCAGATGATATCTCCTCTACAGTTTTTTAATTTGAAAATTAAACATATTCTTCCAATTTTTGCAGAACTAATGGCAAAATTTTGGTATGTACAGTTTTTGCTATCAAACAGTAAAACAAAATCCATGATCAATTTATATTTCTTTGAAATGTTAAAAAAAACATGTTCTTCTGGATTGCGTTAAATGCAATTTTTTCCAAATCAAATAAGTCGAAACTATAAAATTTGTACAGCTTACAAAGGAGACCACCAATTATTGCAGATTTCGTTTTCGGTTTATAATTCTTGTATTAAAAGCTTATAACCTTGACCCTGGAAAACATATTTTTATTAATTTGTCTGTCTGCCTATCTGTATGTATGTCTGTATGTGTATATGATTGCACGTATGTATGCATCTTCGTTATACAGTGAATGGGGCACGATAACTTCTGGAATAGTTAATTATGCAACATATGCGTAAAATGTTTTTTTACAGTCATAGTAGGAAAAAATAAGGATTTTTAGAAACAATTCAAGAGAGTCAAGTTCAGAGCACTTTTTCATTGGAGATGATGTGTAAAAAAGCTTTAAAAATTGATACAGATTCTTTAAACATTTATGAATAAATTTCTGCAGACAAATTAAAGGAAAATTGCCAATTGTTACATCCTCGACTAGGTCAAATTGAAAAAATATACAAGCATACTGTTTCGCTTCTAAAAAAGATATTGGAAGGATTCGAAAACTAAACTTTTACGTCATGGCTCTGTAATAACCAAATTTTTTCGAAAAATATGCAATTGCTTTTCTCTTTGTGAGAATCGCGATTCTTTGATAGAGTTAGTCATACTGGAAAGGAAGTGTTGGAAACCAGCAGGGTACCTTTTTTCCCCAAGGATCTTCAGAAGCACATGTTATGGAAAAGCGAGAACGATCCTCCAGAAATAACGGCACTCCACTGGTTTCTCGAATTTGCTTTCTGATATGGAAAACTGTTTCCCAAAATTGCAATTTTCACGAAAAAGAGAAGTACGTGCATATTTTTTTAGAACAGTTATTTATTTTAGAGCCTTTGAGTAGCATTTTGAAGTTTGAATCAATTCAGTATCTTGATTGAAACAGAAGATAGTATGCTCATATACTTTTTAAATTTTAAGCTAACGATTTGCAATATATTTTTAAATTTGTCTGCAGACATTTATTCACAAATGTTTGAAGAATCTCCATGATTTTTTTTCAGATTTTTCACATATCATCTTAAACAACCAATAGTGCTCTGAATTACTGTGAATGAATAATAGCGTCGAAAAATCCAGATCATATAATCTCAAAAAAAGGATAAAATTATATCAAAGATGCAGGTAACTGTCTTAAAAACCACAATTATCGTCTTGAAATATAATTAGGTATAGTTTATTTGATTTTGCAGTATTATTCTGTTTGAACTATAAATTTCTTTCTCCGTGTGATTCTAAACACATAAATAACTACATTTGCATGAAAAATCCATTCTTTAACCGAATTCTTATTATCAAATTTCATTCCCAAGTTTCTGAAACGCCTTTCTTAACCTAAATCAGAAACATCATATTACAAAATAATTTGAAATGTGGTTCAGCAAGCGACTTCATGTTGCCATGGGAACCAATACGATGGGCATTGCTGTCGGATGCTTGATTCTGTCGATGTCTGCACTGACGCTGATCTGCACTGCACGACCTCCATGAGCTCGTGTAGAATTTTCGCTCAAAACGAGGATATTTTGA
>WSXT02034275.1:0-13597 GCA_011762715.2 Neuroterus valhalla
ACCTTTGCATGCTCCTTCCCACACAATTCACACATTCTCTTCTCCTCAGGGAGCCAGAATCTATTAAAGCCTTCAATGCTTTCACATATCAATCTTGCTATTATCTCCTGACTTCCTTTCACTCCTTTCTCACATAAATATTGGGCTCTGTCTATTGGCATAATCCACCCATATTGCTCATCAAACCTTGACCCTCTTATCCTCTCCCCTCCTTTTGCCTTCTCTCCGTGCCGTTCCTCTTAACAATTTCATACACCTTCCTTCTTTCCGCGTGACTTCTACTCACTTCATCCTCATGCAGACCATTCTTCAGAAAATACCTTTCTTTCTCACCCTCCATCTTACCGTCTCCTCTCCTGTTCTCCTTCTCCAACCAACACTCCCTCACTAGCCTACTTCTTCTCTATTCCAAGAGTTTTCCCCATTATTACACGCTCGGTTACCTGTCAGGATCCCTACACTCGTTCTCTCCGTCTCCCAAGTAACGATATAACAAGGTGTGCTTCTATCTAACCCCAGTTCCCATTTGAAGTACTTCTCATGTACCCTATTACCCTCCTCACTTTCCTTCCACCCACACACCTCTACTCCATACAGTAGCATACTCATTTACTTCGCCATTCCACCTGAGGTATCTTATTAACCCCTTCATCATCTTCTTTAAGGCCTCCTCGTTTATTGTCAACAACACTATGTCATCTGCATTTGCAAATGATCAAATTCTATCCCCTTCCACCCTCACTTCCTCTACCACTCCTCCCTCTAGTTTCCTCTTCACGTCAGCGATTAAGATCGCGAAAAGCGTTGGGCTTACCCTATCCTTCGTCTCTTCAATCACCTCCCTTACTCTCTCGATCAGAGCCTTCACTACTTCCCTCTCCTCCATCGCCTCCCACAACCTCACCCTATCAACTGAAGGGAACGCTCCTTCCGAGATCTACGAAAAACGCGTGCACTTATGCCCCCTTTACTATTTCTCTATCCAGCACATGCTGCCAAATACAAATATTGTCTATAGTGCTCCTACCCGCTCTGAATCGAGACTGCGTCGCCGGCAATATACCTTTCCCCTCGACATCAATTTGTAGCCTCTCCGCCAGTACCATCGCGTATACTTTGCACGCCGTATTCATCAATGTGATATTTCTTTAATTTCCTGCTTATCACTGTCCCCTTTCTTATACAGTGACACTATCAACCCCTTTTTCCACTCACATTAGAGGTTCCGCGGGTGATACGTTTTCAAAAACTGGTGTATTTCTGGAGTAAAGGAGGGCTAGATCCAGTTCTTACGAATCTTCCAGAACTTTTTTAAACATTTTTTTTGCAGTTTGAATTCGTTTCTCCGCCATTTCATTCAATTGAGCATAGGTAGGTGACGACTTAATATGATCAAATTCGAAAGATCTAGCAAAATTAAGGAATCCTTTGTGAGTAAATTATGTTCCCCAATCTGAAATTACTGTTACTAGAATTCCGTGACGTGCGAAGTTATGTTTCATAATTCTAATTACTGTATTAGATGATGTGTTATTGAGTTCATCAACTTCTACATATTTTGAAGAATAATCTATCAATATCAAGTAGTTTTTACCATTACGGTAAAATAAGTCAAGGCCTATCTTGTTCCACGGCAGGCTTGGGATTTCGTCAGAAACCCAGATGACTATAGTGAACTTTGTTCACAATTTTTTTTCTTGAAGTATGAGGTACCTGTGCCTTTGAAAATGATGTCCCTAATTACAGTCAACTTATCCTTGAGTTTCGCATAAGCCCTAATCTGTTCTGGAATTTCCTTCTCATTTCTGGGCCATCCGGATAAATTGTCTCTTTGAGCTCTATAAGCTCTGGATCTCTATTAGTTTCATCTATCAATTGTTTCATTTTTTCTGAAGTCGCATTTACTTGACAATCTGTCTGAGAAACTTTAGCCTCCATTTCTTCCTCCCACTCTTCTGAGATTTGAGTGGAAGGATAAATTCTAGATAGAGCGTCCGCTATTAAAAGTTTTTTACCTGGTTTGTATATCACTTCAAGATCATATTTTTGTAATTGTAACAATATTCTTTATAATCGACCCGTGCATTTATGAAGTGATTTTTTGAAAATTGTAGCGAAGGGCTGATGGTCCGTTTCTACTAATTTTTTTCCGTAAATAAAGTCATGAAATTTGTTTACTTCGAAATTAATCGATAATAATTCTTTTTCAATTTGAGCGTAGAGAGTTTAAGTTTTTGTCATTGCTTTTGAATCGTAAGCACATGGTGATTCATTTCGTAACAAGACTGCACTGAATCCTGCTTTAGAGGCATCGACCGATAGTACCGTATTCTTATTTACATCGAAGAATTGTAATACTGGTTTACTTGTTTATGTTGTAATGGTTCGTTCCGTTCTACCTATATGTTGTCCCGCCGGACGCTTCAGTCTCGTCAGGGTGTCGGAGTCACTCTCATTCGGCTGACAGGGGAACGTCGCAGGTGGGCCGGTCCTGACGCCAGCGTACCTTGTACTCGAAAGACGGCCACGAGGGCGCCCGTCGACCGCTGATCAAGCCGGCTTCTAGGAGAACAGGAGGCGGGTAGTGAGCCGCAGGTAGGCCGGTCAGGACACCTGACGCCGGCGTACCCTGTACTCGAAGGACGGCCACGGGGGTGCCCGTCGACCGCCGATCAAGCCGGCTACTGGGGAACAGGAGGCAGGTAGTGAGCCGCAGGTAGGCCAGTCAGGCGCACCCGACGCCGTCGTACCTTGAACTCAAAGGACGGCCACGGGGGCGCCCGTCGACCGCCGATTAGGCCGGCTACTGGGAACAGGAAGGGTCGAGCTAGGAGGTAGGGATGGGAGACTGGACGCCCGCTGGGAGGGCAGGACAACCAGGGGAGTTTCCCCGGGTAAGGGATCCCCGATGCTACTCGGTTCACCGCACCCGACGAACTGCCGTTTCTGCGCAGTGTTGTTACGAACGGGTGATGTCAAATAAATGAAAGAGTGTGTTGCATGGTAGAGTCAATTTTTCCTTTACCCGTTTGTCGGAGGTATCGAACTAATTGAACGATCAAGGTAGGAATGTCCTATTTTTATATTTTTATGGTTTTGATTTTCGATCCTACTCCCGGACTGGGAGCCCTAACCCTGTAATCTTAAAATGGTGAGGGGTCAAGTAAATTATCCAAATGACTTACTCCTTTTTATACTGTCTAAAATCCACATTCACCTGTATTTATTCATAGCAATTAGAAAATGGTTTATAATAGAAATTTACCCTCTTATGAACTACCGCCTATCTTTTCGGTGGCGGAAAAGATGACGGGCTGAGCGTTTTTCATTATTAATAAGGGATCACGCCAATTCTTATATCGCGCCTCAATTTATGGAAAGGAACTCTGCAAGAGATTCAAAACATCCCCTGTGCTCAGTACACGATCCCTGGTCCTGACATAAAGAGAGAGACATGAGAGGAAGCAAGAGAGAGAGAGAGAGAGATATGAATGATTTGAGTATTACACTACAAGTTCACCACACCAAAAAGATTGCGAATATGAGATATTGTTATTTCTGACCTTTCAGCTGACCACAGCTGCGTTGCTGTCGCGGGGCGTCGTTCACCACTTGACACTTCGCTTGACACGGCAGGCTGACGGTCACCACTCCAGTCTTCTAACTTTACGCCCTAACTTCGTCTGCACAAAACTATTCGATTTTGACTTTATAGCTATTCAATCCATTTTATTTTTCAAATTTCTACGTCGCAAAAAATTCTCTTTATTGAGCACTACTTCTCCGATTTCGGACTTAATAAGGAGTGCCAATTCTAATCGATCTCCTTCCAAACAATTTGTTCCGATGATCAGGAGAAGTGATGAACGACTGCCCTGAGGTGACAGGTAGGATTCATCTCGTAGGCCATGGTATGCAGGATTTTTGGGAAGGGTTTTTAGCAACACTTGCATTTTGACGTGGGAACAGTGATGGCCGGATGTGATCCGCGTGACCAATATGTGCTGAATTTTCGATAATTCGTGCAATCATGAATTCCAAAGGCACGTGCCTTTCATTCCTTGAACGAAGTGCTTTCATTATAATTTATGTGAATTTTAAAATCAAAATGTTGCTTAAAGATATTACTAATTATTTCATTGTTTTGTCAAATTATTATTTATATTTGAATGTGTTGTCTAGAGTTATCATTTATCGCCAATACCTATTGGGATTTTAACTCTCATCGATTGCTTTTAAATCTTGATATTTAGGTAATTAACCAAACCTTCATTATTTTATCCTCTTGTACCTTTGGTTTTTAATAACAACTAACGTTGTTAATTAAAGTTCGGTGGTCTCGCGAATCGCTGGGAGAATCCGGCAAGCATTATTAGTAAGAAGTGGCATGAACTTATAGGCGGGGAAAGAGGCAGGCAGTGTCACCGTTGTCCCGCGTACGTGCTCTAAATTAGCTTGCTCTTCCTTACGCATTCTTTAAATCTCTCTCCCTCTATGTTTCAATCCTTCCATCATTCCAGGTTCAATGTGATCCGCATGGGTAAGTTGCCAGCCTCGGCCACTGCATAGTAAATACATAACGTATGAAACCTGTGATAGCAAGCAACAAATATACCGAGTTGCGGATCCTCACAGGGTCCATCGTAACAAACCCACCCTGGAATTTTCAACAAACGTCCGCGTTTGTTTTCCGTGTCTGAGATTGTCGACTCTTGCTTGCCTTTATCGTATTGATAGCTTACATAACCCAATGTGACAATTCTATTTCATTGCAAGCATATCGTTACACGATTTACATTCCTCTAGTATCAACATGAGTGATGAAATAGCTCGGTTACTGTTGTACAGTCTTTCGAGATAATGAACCCACGCTTTGAGGAAGATTGCTCGATTATGATTTAGGAATGCTCTTGATTGGAACAATGTGCATGATTGATTGAGTTAGTGTCGTGACATCAGGATCCTTGGAGCCCGGCTAGCTCATGGGTGTTTCAAACATCTATTGGGATGAAGCGTCCAAGAATAGTCGTAGGACATCTGGATTTTAAGTCACGCACCAAATACGACTAACGAATTTCGGTCATACTTCTGCTTGAAAAGTTTGAGAAAGAGGTTTATCAGAGTTAATGAGATTGATGAGATTTGAGAAAATTATCCAATTTTTAGGCCTGGCGGTGGAAAATGTTGTCACACTAATTGCGCGGTCTAGAATTACAGAGTTTTAATTTTTGAAGGTTTGACCTATGCTCAGTACTTCTAATGTTTCACTAGATAAATGTAGATCTTGTTTTATGAAATGCTTTTGCGCAGTTATTCCCCGGGGAGTCTTTTCGACTCTAGATACAGTCTTTGTCTCACATGACATCTTGATCTCAGTGTCCATTAATATAGTCTATACATATATTATTTATTCCTCTCATAGTAGAGGAGTTTAACACACTCAGCATAACCCATACTTATTCTACACATTTTTTTTTCTTTCTTTTTTTTTCTTGGGGAAATTATTTTTTCATAGCACTGATCACTGTTTACTACACTACTTCTGAGCTGTGATTCTTCTGATGGTCTCGAAGTCTTAGTGGCACTGGGTATACTGTGACGTATCCTGAGGATGGAAGCCTGGGTCTTCTCAGGCAGGCTGTAGTACCTGCTTCAGCATCCTGATCCCTGGTCTAGTTGAAGCGTCTTCAGGAACTGTCGGTTCCGACTTGGTTCTGGGTGAGGCACTTGGTTCTTGACTATCAGACAGAGACGTCCCCTCTATAGTCACATGTGACATTGATTCCGAAATTTCAGTTGTGTTTTCGTTATTGACTAGACAGCTTGGCGTTACTGTTGGGTTCCCCTCATGTGGGAGCTTTTCTCTCGCCTGACCTATTTCGTAGTTGTCCCGTCTGCGTGGGAGGCATCTACAAATGAGATTCAAGCATCATGCATAAGCTATGGTAAGCTTGGTGTGACAGAAGTAGAGCAACATGCCAATTACTGACAGTCCTAGACCTGCATACATACCATGGATTAGTAACGTCTGCTTTACGTTACTTTGTCGTTGCATGCTTAGGTCATACAACTGTTGCTCAATCTGATCCAAGGCTTGATCATTTTCTTTGAATTTCATGACTTTGGAGACGTCGGAGTGTTCGGCCTGGTGAATGTCGACACTCGTGGTCAACGTGTCAATATGATGCAGCTCAGTTGGTAGGGTTGAAAGGTCCAAATGAACAAGTGGCTGATATATTGCTATGGTTACACCCTTAGTCGGTTCAAATCCCTGAATTGTAAACTGTGGAGTCCTTATTTTACAGCCTGAAGCTATCTGTATCAATCCAACCCCTCTTAACATAATGCGCTCGTTGGGTCTAGGAGGACAGATTAGATCGGCCGGTAGATCTCCCTGTGTGGAGTAAATCCATCCATTGAGTGTGGAGAGGGCCTTACAATACTGTTGTTGGTTTTAGGACACCATAATGTTACAAAGTCCAAACGTTGATAACTTTGTATGGAGCAGTAGTTCAGATTCACAAGACGGGAATCCCGCAGTCTCATAAAGCGGCAGGGTACCAGGACATGCAAGGTGTCTGGGTAATGCTTGACATTTTCCGAGATCCGTGCTAGTCATGAGCATATATGTCCGTTCGTGTTACTCTACTGAGATATGTGAGAACTCAGACCGTATATAAGCTTTTCCCGTGCCGTTTCTCAAGATATATTGTTGAACGGGGATGGAGTGTATCTTGTAAAGCGTGAACTCGGTTTTCTCTAGAAGGGGCACATCCAATAGGACTTGCAGCTTCCCTTCTCGGAGAATGATGGTAGGGACCGCGACTCTCGCAAGCTCATCTATGCTTACTTCGGGTCCGTGTACAGCAAACACAGCCTCCGGGGCAGGATCTTGTATGTCTCTGAAAATCGGCTGCATTTGTGCCGATGTTAATAAATATGGATGTAGATCTCCCTTACGCGCTGTGTGAATGATTGCAAGTGTTTTATAGGCTGATCGGAGGTATTCGTCTATCCCAATTTCGATGGCGTGTAGGAGTTTAGTTAAGGTATAAGTGTAGTTTAATGTTGTGAGGGAAGTAGAAATAGCATTAGTGGGCCCAATAGCTCGCCTGAGTTGTGCCCGTAGCTGTAGTTGTTGTGCCTTGTTCTCTTCTGTCACCTTATGAATTTCTTCTGGTTGAGACCTAAAAAGATGGGTTTGTTGCCCCACGAGATGCGATAGATTTGTCTGAGCTTTATAAAGATCATTTATTTCAGAATCCGTTACCTGTTTGTCATTGTAAGTTAGGAGTCCAGCTACAGGTCCGGCAATCTTTCCTAAGAAGCCTAGCAACGGAGTTGTCCTTCTCTTCCGCACTTGTTGTGGTAGTTGCGCTGGGAACTTTTGCTCAGTGATTTTCTCCAGCTCATTCATTCCTCGTTCGATTTCCTTCTGGAGTCGTTCCGCGGCATCTACCTTAGTCTGAAGGTTATATTCATTTACGATTTGTTGACAGTTGTATTCGAGTATTGGTCCGCAGTACTTGGGTATAGCCTTAAATTTGGAATTGGTTGCGGCAAACAGTTCCTGTAGACGATTTATGTGCAGGAAGTCGTTGATTCTCCATATTGTAATCGTCCTTCTCATCGGCCCAAGATACTCATAGTATACCCCAGTGCTAGATCCAAATGGGAGATCGCGATAGAATTCCTTGATGTCATCGCCGGTCGAGCAAGGTGACGGATCAGCGATCAGTGCGATTATCCACACGAACATCCAATACATCCTTGTCCTTTCGTTTTCCTTAAAAAAAAACAGTCAGGTTACGTTGCTTAAAACTCGTGTCATGAGTTACTTAACAATAAGGTACTAAGAGCTTATCCGCGGGCTTCGTGAATCTTGTACCATCGTCAGTTTCCAGAATTACATTATGGTTCTCGGTGGACCCGACGATCGTATAAGTTCTCATCGCACGTTTGTCGAATTTGTTCTTCCTCTCATCCTTGAAGATAATAACTTTATCGCCAATTTTGGCGTTCAGTGGCCTAGCCTCCTCATCATAACGCACCTTTGACCTCTCTTTAGCCTTTATCATGTTTTGAGCTGCGATTTTCTGAATTTCATTCAATCTAATTATCAAATCGCGTAGGCAAGATCCATAAGTCTCTAGTTTTTTTTCTCATGGAAAGGAGCTGGGTAAGCGCACCATTTTTCCGTAAACCAATTCGAAGGTGGTGAAGTTAGTAGATTCGTGTACCGATGTATTATACGCGAACATCGCGAAAGGTAGTAACCTATCCCAATTATCGTAGTCCCTTGCGTAGTGTTTGATGTAGTCGGTAAGTACGATATGACTTCGCTCCAGAGAGCCATTGGTCTGAGGGCGGTATCCAGATGTAGTGATTCCCTTAACCCCGAATATTTTTCTAAGCTTGTGCATTAGTTTGCTTATGTAGCTTCCTCCTCGGTCCGTGAGAATGCAGCCAGGGGCTCCATATAGTGCAATTTAATGCGTAGCAACCGCGTGTGCGGTTTTACCGTCTTTGTCTTGATGTCGGGCACAGGGAAGTTTATGCTAAGCTTCCTAAAATCATCTTGCATAGTTAATATGTGCTTGTTACCGCTGGGCGTGGTTGAGTTTACCAACAGTGTCGAGGGACACTCTATCAAATACATTGATCGGAGTATCCGTAATGACCATTGGCTCCCGTGTGCGCTCTTACGAGTTTATTCTCTAGGCAGCTCTTGCAATGCCTGATATATTCATTAGTGTCATTACACATGTCCGGCCAAGTGTATCGTTCCCGTATTCGTCTGTATGTTTCGGTAACTCCCTTGTGTCCTCCATAAAAACTATAATGGAATTCAGCATAATTTCGGGCCTCAATCCTTCAGGTGGTACTTCTAGTCTGCCGTGACATAGGGTAATGGTGACATTACCACCCCGGAATATGTCGGCTAGCAATTCGGACATCTTGTTCTAAGGCAATCCACTCAGCAGATCTCCTGAATTAGCCATTCGACATGTTCGTTGCTTGTCTCGGTTTAGCGCTGTTCTGAGTCATTCTAGTCCCGAAATCACATCTTTCCAATCGGTGTCGTCAAAGTGATTTCTTTTTACCATAATTGAATGAACTTTATGTTTCCCGACAGGTGTAATCAGAACCTGTCCCTTCTGAGGCCTATGTTCACACAGATCATGGGGATTGATGCGTTCTGTGGCTAGTAGGAGTTTAAAGATGGGATCCTTTCTATCCGAGGAGGACGAGGAGTCATCTATGTAAGGAAGGGGTATATTGAGGGTGTTTTGCGGTGGAGAGGTGATGTTTCGCTTCTCTGGAGTAGGTCTCAATTGATTGAACTGCCGTGGGGTAAAATGTTCTTCCTTCTAGCAGACGTCTCTACTTGATGGTTCATTTCTTCCGTATTTTCATTTTTGTCTAGGGTTGAGCTGGCAGGAGGTTTGACTGAAGTCACTGGCGTCTGGTAAATCGACCTCTTCGACGGTTTAGTCCCTATAAAAGGAGATTTCATGACCTTTGGTAAATCCGTGAATCGAACTGTACTTCTCCTGTCAAACCCATAATTTTTTTCTTCGGCTGGATCTTCCGTGTCTCTAATAGTTTCCTTAGATTTTTCTTCGTTGACCGCATCAAGATGTCTCCGAAAGGATTCTAGGAATGCGTTCACTCTGGCTGGGAGGGGATCGTCGACACCGGTGCATGGGTCTATGGTTTGTAAGGAGGTCAGAAACTCTTGGTCGTCTCTCCTTCCGATACTGCGGTACGTTCTATTTGAACCCTTTTATCTTGGGGGGGCTTCGTCAAGTCCTTCTTTGTCCCAAAAATAGGACTGATGATCTGCCAATGATTGGTCAAATTTGAAAATTGATCGTCGAACTTCCGTCTTTTCTAACATAGGTCCAAGTGATTCAGTTACCGCGTCTCGATTGCTTTGGCCGCCAAAGCCGTCGTCGCTGTCTTCGCTGCTTTCGTCAGGGGGACTGACATAAACAATAGGTTCTATATGTGGAGCGGGCATATTAACACTCTGGTCTTCATGTAAAGTTCTGGTTTCTGGAGCTTGGTTGCCTGAAACAACATTGTTTCTATTGATTCGCGTTCGTGCTAAGTAATCAGCTATCTTATTACCCTCTACCTCTTGGTGACTAGGAACTTGGTTCCAGGTCACGTCAAGAGTCTCTAGTGCTTCTCGTAGCTCTCCGAACTCTGCTCGATTTATGGCAGGCTTACCATCGCTAGTTTTCCACCCGTTGACTTCCCAGTTTGGGATCCATTGGGTGTAGCTGTCAATAAGGAACTTCGAATCAGTATTAATCCTCAGTTTTTTGACGCCATTTTCACTCGCCTTTCTTGCAGCTGCTGTGGCGGCTCGGATTTTGGCGGCGTTATTCCTTTGCCTTCCTCTAGCCGGTTGGGAGATATTCCACGGGTGATCGTGGCCGAACCATACGACTATACCACCTTCTGGCTCTTCGCTTTTATTGTAAAGGCATGCTCCGTCCACATATACGTCCGTGGTTTTATCGCATAAGCCTGGGAAGCAAGAGTTAGACAGGGTTGGGGTTGCGCTGTGAGGTACGCGATTTTCTTTGGGCATCGGACGGTTGGGTCTATACTAGGGAGAAGGCTATGTTTCTTTCGAAATACTGGGGGATCTGATTCGCGTCTTTCTTCACTTCCCGAAGACTTGTCATCAGCGGATGAAGATTCTACGGTATATGCAGAGGTCTTGAGACTTGACGCTCTCCTCTTTCGTTCCTTGAGCCTTCCGGCTATGCCGCTCCGATCGAGATCCTTAATCTTTGCATGAAAAGGTGGCTTATAAGATTTATCTGAATCTTCCCTTTCAGGTACCTCATACGTTTTTCTCCTGCCCGGCGCAGATCCAGTGGCCGTTTTTACTTCTAATGTTTGCTGTTTTTCAGATAGACTGCTTAGAACCGCCTCATGTTTCTTACCTTCCTTATGACTGCCCTTGGTCGAAGATCGTTTAAGAGGTAGCCCTTTAGCAGGTCATGTCCGACAGTATGGTTTGTTCGCCACTCCTCCTATCGTCCTTTTTGGGTTTACTTTGGAGTTCATATTGTTTCGAAGCATTTCGCCTGGGTACCGTTGTGGGGTTGAGATTCTTAGGGTCAGGGTCATCCGTATCAGGAGAGTCATCTATTCCTGCTGACATTTCTTCCTCGTTGAGCCCAATAGGGTTGCCAGATAAGGCTTCTATTCCTCTGTGCAGCTTTCCTTTTTTATATTCAAAGGTATATTGATAATCCGTTAGCCTATGACGCCAACGGAGCAGTCTTGGACCAGGATTATCGATGTACGTCATCCAATGGATAGGCTCGTGGTCGCAGGCCAGAACGAACTCGCGTCCATATAAATATGGGCGGAAGCTCGTTATGACGTACAGAACAGCCAGGCATCCCTTTTCGGATTTGAAATAACGCTGTTCGGTGGGTATTGCAAGATAGCCTCACGACAGAAATACGTGCAGAACTTGCGGAAACTTCTCCTTTGTTCAGATCCCCATATGAACTTGGCATCCTTCTTTAGCAAGTCTGCTAATGGTTTTGCTAATTTCGCATAATTTTGTATAAATCGTCGGTAATATCCCGAGAGCCCTAAGAATTGTCTAATCGCTTTAACAGTTCTTGGTCTAGGGAAATCTCTGATAGCGGCGATTTTACCTGAATTTGGTCTAACTCCGTCGCTGCTAATGATGTGCCCTAGGTATGCAATTTCAGTGCGAAGGAAATCGCATTTGTCTGGTTGTAGTCTAAGATTCGCTTCTCTTAGTCGTTTTGAAAGTCTCCGAACCTTCTTGTCATGTTCTTCTAGGGTTCCCGAATAGATTACGATATCATCCAGGTATACGAATGCTTCCGTACCGAGAATCCCCTTCAAGACGTTGTCCATAAGGCGCTGAAAGGTCGCGAGAGCATTCTTTATCCCCATAGGCATTCGTAAATATTCGAAATGTCCCCTTCGTTTCGAAAATGCGGTTCTAACCCGATCGTCTGAATGGGTTTCAATTTGATGGTATCCACTCGCCAGGTCGAATACAGTGGAATAGCGTGCTCGTCCTAGTCGATCCAGTATTTCGGTGATATTTGGTAAAGGGTAAACATCGCCTATCACCTTTTTGTTGAGGACTGTAATCTATGACGACCCGATATTTCCTTATTCCCGATGCATCCATCTTTTTGGGAACTATCATTAGTGGTGCATTGTAAGGGGATTTCGAGGGACAGATCACGCCAGTTTTGAGTTGCTTTTCAATTTGAACGTCAATTTGATCAAGTGCATCTTGGGGATGGCGATATGGTTTCCTTGATATCACGGTATCATCTTGCATTGGGATTCGATATTGAACCTTGTTAGTGGTGTTCAACGTTTCTCCGGGGATATGGAAGACATCGGAGAAATCGTTTGCCCAACCTCTCACAAGTTCCTTCTCCTCCTCCTCATTGAGATGGACAGTGTGTAGGGTTTCAGCAACACGTTCACTGCGTGTCTTCCTTGTTGCTGACGGATCATCATCCAGAGGATGTTCTGCCTCTGAGTTGGATGGCTCTTCCCCGGGAAATTCAAAGTATTCGAAGGGAATTATTTCCTGAGGTGGTAGGGTCATCTTAATCTCTTTTTCGGTTGTGTTATAGGCGTAGGCATAACACATACGAAAATCGACTTTTGCTACTCCTTCACCTATGTATATGCCTTCTGGTGTATCGACTCTGGGGAGGTATCCCTCCGTTAGTTCTTGGTTAGCTACCGGTATTTTCACCGGCTGCTTGGTTCTTGCTCCGATTTTCAATATATGCTTGAAAGGTTTTATTTCTCCCCTTAGACCGTTTTTAACTTATCTAGATTCAGGATCGACAAAAGGTATAGACCTATAATGCCATCGGCCGAGATGGGAAGAGTATCACCTACTATGTGGAATTCCACTTGTTTGCCGAGTATTGCGAGTCTTGCTGTGCCAAGCGCTTCAACTAGCTCGGTTGTGATTCCAGAAATCCTTATAGGGTCATCCCCTACGATTACTGTACCTTTCAGGGATCTTTGTTTGATCAAGTTCACGTCAGATCCTGGGTCTATCAACAAGTAACCTTCAAGTAGCTTGAACTCAGGAGCCGTTAGTTCAACAACTGGTGAGTCTTCTTTCCCTCTTCCAGCCCTGAGGACCCGCAGTGGTCCATCAGGAACTGCACCGTCCTCGGATGCTGTGAGTGACTTGGACTCGCTGTTGCGTCCATACGGCGGGTCTCCTTGTAGTTTAAATGCGGTTTTGGTGACGTAGACCGAGCTAAGCTGGACGAGTTTTGAGCCCGTCCGGTATTATCTGTTTGTTTCTTCATGTTATTATGAGTGTAGTGGGAAGGGATAGCCATAGTTGGGAGGGAATGGATTTTGCTAAGGATATAGGGGTAGATACGGGGGATTGCAAGCTGAATGAGCGGGGTTGTAAAAGGGCCATTGACGTTGGAGGAATGGGGTAACTTGGGAGGCGGTAGCCTCACTATTTACTATTTCCGTCCTCCGTTGTTTTTGGTTCCTGTCCATTTGCCTCGAAAAAGGACTAGGTGATCTT
>WSXT02034286.1:0-13596 GCA_011762715.2 Neuroterus valhalla
ACCTCAGGGGCCTTTCCTCTATCCGCAACCTGGGGACGCGCTACGTAGTGGTGATAGGTACCCACCAAGTAGTTGAATCTTCTCATAAAATCAAAAATTCCAATTTTGATCGCACAAAAAAAAATTAAAAACAATATGTGAACTTGAGAACTTTCGAAAGAATGATCATATCCGATCGTGCTCTGGCACCCATTTTGAGGGACCAAAAATACAAGTCGAGTTCGTTAACCAGATGCTTTGGAGCAAAAATAAAAGAGGGGGAGCATTTTGAAAAGTTTTTTGGACTTTTTTTCCAAGACTCAAAAATTGTAAGCACGGTTCCTTGTAGTAGGTAAAAAGTAAGAAAAATTATTCTCAAGATTTTTTTTTTATAGAAACAAAATTGTCAGAGTTGTGTCATTTTCGAAATTCAAAAATCAAAACGAAAATGAAAATTTTTAGCCAAATAATGCAAGATTGAAAAGAAAGTCAAGGAGGAAAAATGTTTCTGCTTGGGAGCCCCTGAAGATCGTGAATACGACTTTTTGAACTTTCTCAGAAAATCGAAAATTTCATTTTTGATCGCACAAAAAATAATGAAAATTATTCTGTGAACTCGATAACTTTCGAAAAAATGATCATATTCGATCGTGCTTTAGCACACATTTTGAGGGACCAAAAATACAAATCGAGTTCGTTAACCATCGGTTTTGGATCAAGAATGAAAGAGGGGGGAGCATTTTGAAAAGTTTTTTGGACTTTTTTTCCAAGACTCAAAAATTGTAAGCACAGTTTCTCATAGTAGGTAAAAAGTGAAAAAATGTATCCTCATGATTTTTTTTTCATAAAAACAAAATTGTCAAAGTTGTGGCATTTTCAAAATTTGCAAAAACAAAAGAAAATGAGAATTTTTAGCCAAATAAAGCAGGAATGAAAAGAAAGTCAGAGAGAAAAAATGTTTCCTCATGAGAGCCCTACAAGATGGTGAATACAACTTTTCGGATTTTCTCGAAACATCGAAAATTCCCATTTTGATCGCACGAAGAAAAATGGAGAATAATCTGTGAACTCGATAACTTTCGAAAGAATGATCATATCCGATCGTGCTCTGGCACCCATTTTGAGGGACAAAAAATACAAATCGAGTTCGTTAACCATCTGCTTTGGATCAAAAATGAAAGAGGGGGGAGCATTTTGAAAAGTTTTTCGGACTTTTTTTTCCAAGACTCAAAAATTGTAAGCACGGTTTCTTACAGTAGGTGAAAAGTGAAAAAATTTATCATCAAGATTTTTTTTCATAGAAACAAAATTTTCAAAGTTGTGGCATTTTCAAAATTTGCAAATATAAAAGAAAATGAGAATTTTTTGATAAATAAAGCAAGAATGAAAAGAAAGTTAGAGAGAAAAAATGTTTCCTCATGAGAGCCCTACAAGATGGTGAATACAACTTTTCGGATTTTCTCGAAACATCGAAAATTCCCATTTTGATCGCACGAAGAAAAATGGAGAATAATCTGTGAACTCGATAACTTTCGAAAGAATGATCATATCCGATCGTGCTCTGGCACCCATTTTGAGGGACAAAAAATACAAATCGAGTTCGTTAACCATCTGCTTTGGATCAAAAATGAAAGAGGGGGGAGCATTTTGAAAAGTTTTTCGGACTTTTTTTTCCAAGACTCAAAAATTGTAAGCACGGTTTCTTACAGTAGGTGAAAAGTGAAAAAATTTATCATCAAGATTTTTTTTCATAGAAACAAAATTTTCAAAGTTGTGGCATTTTCAAAATTTGCAAATATAAAAGAAAATGAGAATTTTTTGATAAATAAAGCAAGAATGAAAAGAAAGTTAGAGAGAAAAAATGTTTCCTCATGAGAGCCCTACAAGATGGTGAATGCAACTTTTCGGATTTTCTCGAAACATCGAAAATTCCCATTTTGATCGCACGAAAAAAAATGGAGAATAATCTGTGAACTCGATAACTTTCGAAGGAATGATCATATCCGATCGTGCTCTGGCACCCATTTTGAGGGACCAAAAATACAAGTCGAGTTCGTTAACCAGATGTTTTGGAGCAAAAATAAAAGAGGGTGAGCATTTTGAAAAGTTTTTTGGACTTCTTTTTCCAAGACTCGAAAATTGTAAGCACGGTTTCTTGTAGTAGGTAAAAAGTGAAAAAATTTATCCTCAAGATTTTTTTTTTATAGAAACAAAATTGTCAGAGTTGTGGCATTTTCGAAATTCAAAAATCTAAACGAAAATGAAAATTTTTAGCCAAATAATGCAAGATTGAAAAGAAAGTCAGGGAGCAAAAATGTTTCTCCTTGGGAGCCTCTAAAGATCGTGAATACGACTTTTTTAATTTTCTCAAAAAATCGAAAATTCCATTTTTGATCGCACAAAAAATAATGAAAATTATTCTGTGAACTCGATAACTTTCGAAAAAAAGATCACATTCGATCGTGCTTTTGCACCCATTTTGAAGGCCCGAAAATACAAGTCGAGTTTGTTAATCAGCTGTTTTGGATCAAAAATAAAAGAGGGGGAGCATTTTGAAGAGTTTTTTGAACTTTTTTACTCAAAAATTGTAAGTACGGTTTCTTGTATGACGTAAAAAGTGAATTTTTACGCAAACAATGCAAGATATGAAAAAAAAGTAAATTTTTGGGAGCCCTCCAGGATGATGTTTACAACTGTTCGAGTTCCTTGAAAAAATCGAATATTCAAATTTTGGTCTCACAAAAAATAGTGAAAGATAGAAAGATTAATTTTTTGGTCAAACTATGTAAGGTACGGAAAAATGTTAATGAACTAAAATTGTGCACCAAAAGAAGATCTACAAATTCGGTAGAATTGCTGACTTTTTGGTAGGACAAGTAGTTTTTGCTTCATTTATAAAAAAGCATATAAAAAATGAAAAAAATTAACTTCTGGACAATTGACACAAGCTTTTGAAAAATCAAATAGACGCAAGTTCTTTACCAGGAAAATATCTTTAAATGTGTTATCAACTTCTTTAACAGGATTTGTATTTTTCATTTCAATCAGGAAAGATAACTATAAAAATGAAATAATAAAATTTTGTAATAAGGATGTTATTTGAGAGCAAAAAGTTATATTTCAAACATGTCTCACACAAAGAAATTTTATACTACGCCTATGGCTATGAAATTTTAACCTTTCGTTGCTATATGTGCAAGAATCAAAGACTGTGTTCTAAATATTTCGATAAACATGATACTTATCATTCAGAAGCGCGACAGTAATTTAGAATAATGAATGAAGACTGTAGCATTTTTATATGAAGTTGTATCTGGATTTGGAATATTGCACATAATATAGAGAATAAAATATGAAAATGAGCTGGAAAGTTGACTGTACTTTTAATTTCAAGAATTTATAATTGACATTTGCTGATGTTAGTTATAAAAGTGAAATTCTCCTCAAGTGAATTCTGAGATTCCGAAGAACACTCCGGTTCTTTCAAAGTAACGGGCTTTCCTGATTTACCGTATGATGATGAAAATTACGTAAAAAATCACCATGCTTGCAATTTGCATTCACTAATTGATTGCCGGTATGCAACGTTCAGACTCATTGGAAAACAGTAGAACAAGGTAGTTTTCTGATATTATCCTCGTAATTTAAGATGAGATATTTACCCTTATAATGAAGTGTACCATCTGAAAACAATACCTACTGTATGATTGTATGAATTATATTTACAACGTAGCAATATGCATTCTGATTAACATGCCATATAATTTATTATGATAAATATTGTAAAGAAACCTATACTCAATAGAAGCATAGACGGGCCTGCTAAAGTGTAATTACAGTGAACTGAAATAGTTATATTATTAACCCAAAAGCAATTGACTAATCTCTACTAAAAGAGCCGTCGAATTTTTGCCGAAAAGATGTCTGTAAATAAAAAGAATTCTATATTTTACTATTCATACGTCTTAAAATTCTGACTAACAAGATGAGACATAAATGTGAGCATTTTATATAATGACAGACTTGTAGACTCGGTAAACTTTTAATAAGCTTCCATTATCCTTGATTAGATAAGGTTAAACTTATACGATTCATGAACGATTGGCAGATGTAAAGAAAGTAATGAGCGCCTTCTTGGCAATAGATTATGTAATCTAGGATAAAGCTGTTTGCATATTTTCTTCGCGCAACGCTGCGCGTAAGCTTGACGCATTATATAGCTCTAAACGAGCTAAACATTTGTTCCAGTTTTCTAAATCTCAATTTATTTCAGATCTCAAGATGAAAAAGTCTTGTAAGAATCTCACTCGGAAATCAAAATATCTTGTAGATTCAAATGTTTTCAGGAATAATATCTTTTATTATATTTCACATTCCATTCAGTTTAGTTAAACTGGTATTCAAAGTCATCGAATTATTCATTAACGCCCTCAAAATTTTAATGATCTGGAATCAAGAAGTTTTGAGCTTAGAATCCTCTCAGTTCAATAAAATTCCACTTCTCAATATACCACGTATCACTGCAAGCTTTTTGGTCAAAAATTTCTTAGGTAAATACTTAAATAAAAAAGCTGTAAAAAACTGTTTCCTATTTTCAGGGTGGCGACTTGGCGGACGAGTACAAATTTCCGGTCATTTCCCGGTTTTTCCTGGTCAATTTTTACTATTTTCCCGGTCAACTAAAAGTAACACATTCATATTTGTCACAGATCGCCAACATTTATTTCCGTTCATGACGTTCTTTATAAACATTTTTTAATACAACAGACCAAACATTGCAAAATAAATTAATTTTGGAAAAAATACGCTCCGCGAAAAAAAATGTTTTTTAAAAAAGATTTGGAACAATTAAATTAAAAACTCAGAAAAACTAATTTACGATAATAAAACAAAAACATATATACAACAAAATAGTTCATTTTTCAACGAAAGTGATGAATTCTTACAAAATATTACGAATCTTCAACTGCAACAGTTAAATTTAAAACCAAGAAGATGAATTTTTAACTAAAATTATAAATATTTAACGAGAGCACTTCAATTTTCAACCATGAAGGTGAATGTTCAAACAAAAAGAATAATATACAGATAGAAAGATTTATTTTCTACCAAAAGATACAATATTCCAACAAAATAGTTGAATTCCGAATTGAAAAAATATTTATTTCCTACGCAAAATGGAACAGTACGATTTGTGGTAAAAAAAACAATTTCTTGCCAAACATAGAGTTTTTAACTAAAACATTAAAGAATCTTCAACTGAAAAAGTTGAATTCTCAAACAGATAAATCAATTTTTACGAAACAAGATACATTGTCAACCGACATTTGAATGCTTGAATTTTCAAATTAAAAACATTTATGTTAAAGTTGCAGTTGAAAAAGTGCCTTAAAACAATAAAAACTAACTTTCAACAAAAAACAGATATTTTTTAAACAAGTCGTTACATTTTCAAACAAATAGACGAACTTTCATCCGAAGAAATCAATCTTCAAGTAGAATAATTGAATTTTTTACCAAAAATTATTTTCCAACTGAAAAATAAAGTTTTTCAACAAAATGGTTAAATTATAAACTATAAAAATAATCATGTCCAACCAAAAAGTGTGATAATAACGTTTTTGACTTCAAAATTCCATTTTTAACCGAACGTAGGAGTTTAGAACTAGATGCATTTTCGACTAAAATAATCAATATTTAACTGTTTAACTTAAATGATTCACCGTAAAGAAGAATTTTTGAACAATTAAAGAAAATTCACTTTCGAAGTAAAAGATAATTTTCTTTCAAAATATCGATTTTTCAACAAAATATGAGATTTTTCAACAAAATTATTAAATTTTCAATTCAATAACAAATTTCCATCCAAAGCATTAAATTTTTAACTAGAAAAGATCAATTTTTCACTAAAGATCAAACAATTTAATTTTCAGTTGAAGGAATCAATTTTCAACCAAACTGATGAATTTTCAGGTGAAATGATGAATCTTCAACTGTAATGAATGTATTTCATTTTCTACATAGTACGGAAATTCTCAAAGAAATAGTTTTATTTCTAAATTCAAGAATCAATATTCCACTAAATACTTGAATTTGCGTCGCAAGAAGATGAATTGATTTTTAAAGAAGTAGTTACATTTTCAACCAGAGGTGAATTTTGAATTAAATAATGCAATTAAAAAAAAAATTAATAAAAAAAAAGTTTAACTTCTTATTAGGTAGTTGATTATTCAACTTAAAAATGATGAATTCGTAATGAACAATTCAAACAAGTTTCGGACGAATTTTGAATAAGAAGAGCGATTTTTTCAAATTACACTCTTCTAAATCCGAATTATAATTTTAATAGTATAAGCTAGATAATTACAAGCTGAAAAAATCTCACGGAGCAAAAAATTCGCAAAAGGTTTTTCTTATAATTGAACAAAAATGGAATTTTTCCCTAATAAAATATTAGATATATTTTAAAAATTCCAGAATCAGACTAAAGGAAATTTACATGCTTCAAATCAAATGACAAGACCTCTTTCTTATTCATAGAAAGAAAGCGATCATTTCTCGTATTTTCCCGGTAAAATTTTTATTTGCCTAGGTTAAGCCAAGTAAATTCTCTATTTTTTTATATAGATTCCCGGTCATTTCCCGGTCAATAAAATTCCCGGTCTTTCCTGGTTTCCCGGTCAAGTCGCTACCCTGATTTTACTTCTTCCAAATGCAAAAATTTGTAGGCATTAATTTTGAATCAGAAAGCCTTTCAACTCTTATTGTTTAAATCTAAACTATTTTCAGTTGCTAATCATTTCTAATTAGAATATACACTATAGGTTAAAAGGACTAAGCAAAAGATTTATTATAATTAACAAAACGATATAATTAAAAACTTTGATCGATTGAAGCAAACGAGTTTGGTTCACATTCATCACAAATTTTGTTTAGACTCAATGATAGTCCATTTCGCACCATGGCCGAAAAAATACTACGTTGCCATGACACACGATACTTATTGTAATAAGAGTATAATTTTCGAGCCTTATCATTAGCTTAACGTTTCACGTTTGAAGTTAGTTTAAAGGGACAAGTGCCGCGCAGAATAGTCGTGAAAGCAGTGCGCGTGGGAGCAAAGTAACAAATGCGCATGCGCATACTCCGTCAAAGTGCACTTTGTTATCCTAGGCCAGTAAAAGAGGCAAATAACCAACAAAGACCTACTTTCCTGCTCGAAAACAAGAAAACCACACTTGTATTACATAAAACTATTTTTTTGAATTCAGCAACATTTTGTATTTGAATTTGAGTGCATACATAAAAATTGCCCGCGATAATTCTGAGTTTTACAGGTGAAAAGATGCCCTGATATCTGAGCAAAAGACTCTTGAGTTGATTAAATCATAAAATCCTTCAATCATCTTAACAGATCCTCTTTTCTCGGATACCTTCGTCATTGCGTTTCGCTGATTCAATAAATGAACGTGAGGACTCTATTAGTCCGGACAGTCATTTCCTGCTTTTGTTTTATGCGCGAGCGCAAAATCGACGACCAATCGAGACTTCGCGTCTTTTGTAATATGTATGTGTTTTGCATTACTTATGAGACGGACGCCGGTTGGAGGTACCGAGAATAGAAGCAATATTCGTATAACGCGAGTTTAAACGAGCGTAAACCCTACTCGTTTGTGATAAAGCTCACTTATATGCACCATATGCAGGTCGTTTCGCGCTCACAATTTATGCATGTATGTATGTCGATATCGATGCTGTATACCGACCTCGGACTTTGTATCACAATGTACAATCTAATTTTTTTTCGTGTCTCAGTAAATAACAAAGGGTAATGGCTATAGCAGTTTTTTTCAAATTTTTTGTAACTTTTCCTACAATGGTCACTTCTTTTCTCTTGTGGTTTATATACGAGATATTTATTATTTCAAAAGATGATAGTCGTGACACATTTTCCGTTTCCCGAAATTCCTGTTACACTAGTTATGAGATAAAAGTGAAAAAATGAGTCGACAGGAAAAGGCGGATCCCTTCAGCTTTAGGAGGCGTCACATATATGTATTTATTTTCAGGAAAGCTGATAAAAATATACTATGAAAAAAACGTGCTGTGGTGTATGGAGATACGCCGGAAGGTGGGATTTCACTCGGACGTGAAAATGAACACATAATGTAATTTTATTACAGTGCTCAAGACCAGAGGCATACTGCGAAATATTACTCGCCTGAAGATATACAATATGCATTATACATACTCACTTTTCTGGTGTGTACATTAAAATAATACGCAGGAATTTCGCTAAAAATATGTTAAGTAGTTCGTACAATTACAAAAGATTTAATGGAGTTTGCATCATGTTTAATATATCAGCTCAAATGCGATTGGGTATAGTAATGTATTTTTGACTTTACGCAATGAGTATTTAACTAAACGCGAAAAATATTTAGACTTATTTTTAAAGTTGTACTTCTATAGTATTACATCCTGAGAATTGTTTCAGCTTTAAAAATGTTCTATTATATTCCATTTTCACGATTTATGAGGAGAAATCTTATGAAAAAAATCTGTCCGCCGTGCGGGCACATTCTCATCGCGCGCTTCGCGCGCGGCTCGCTTATTCTCTCGCAAGTTTGAGCGCGCCTGGGGCGCGCGTCTTTCGAATCTCGCGCTCGGCCTTTGTACCTCCCTACAGTTGTATATAAAGCTTGTGAAACTCAAAAGCGAAACTCGACTACTTAAATTCGATGAGTGTGAATTCCCTTTTTGTTAAAGCTTCTCTGGCTTTATCGAATACATTCTCATCGAGTGTCTCGTGCTGCGCGCTCGATCAAAGTTTGGCCAAAGCGGTAGAGAAGTTTTGTTGCCTAATTTTTGTTCACATGTTATGTAGTTTTTCTAGAAATTCAATTTTTTAATTTTATTTTTTAAGACTGAAACAAACACTACGCATCCAATGAGAAAAATTGTAACAAATTTACAGATGTTTTTGGGGTAATAACTTTTTTCTATCAATCTTCTGTGTTAGCCTTAGTCATTTTTTTCAAAAAATTTGTTATTTAATTTTTATAGTTATTTTTCCTCATTGAAGTGAAAACTACATATCGTGTTAAAGTAGTTGATAACACATTTAAAGACATTTTCCTAGTAAAGAACTTGTGTCTATTTGATTTGTTCTAAGCTCGTGTCATTTGTCTAAAAGTTCATTTTTTCATTTTTTATATGCTTTTTCATAAATGAAGCAAAAACTACCTGTCCTATCAAAAAGTTAAATCTACCAAAATTGGAGATCTTTTTTTGGTGCACAAGTTTAGTTCATTTACATTCCCCCGTACCTTCCATAGTTTGACCAAAAAATGAATATTCTTATTTTTCATTTTTTTGTGCGACCAAAATTTGAATTTTCGATTTTTTGAGAAAACTCGGAAAGTTTTAAAGATCATCCTGGAGGCCTCCCAAAAAGAAACATTTTTTCTTCAAAACTTTTTCTCATATCTTGCGTTGTTTGGCTAAAAGTTATCATTTCCTTTTATGCACGGAAAAGATAAGTTATCGAATTTTCCGTTGACTGTCAACCACTTTTGGATAGGATGAAGAGTTAATGAAATTTTCATCAACTATTTCTAAAATCTTGTACATTCTTCATTGAATTTTCTGGAACTTCGCAAAAGAAATGAACAAGTTAGTCAAGGCTTAAGAAAAATTTAATAAGCTATGCATGAGATTGTGGAAAAATTTAATGAAAGTTTCACGAACTGTTCTGCATATCCAAAAGTGGTTGATAGTTAAAAAAATTTTGATAGCTTTTTTATTCCGTGAATTTTTGAATTTCGAGAATTCCACAACTCCAAAAATTTTGTTTTTATCAAAAAGAATCATGGGGATAAATTGTTTCACATCTTACCTACTACAAGGAACCGGACTTACAATTTCTGGATCTTGTAAAAAAAAGTGAAAAAGATTTTTCAAAATGCTCCCCCTCTTTGATTTCTCATTCAAAATACCTAGTTAACGAACTCGTCTTGTCTTTTTGGTCCCTGGGAACGTGTGCAAAAGTTCCGACGAATATGATTATTCATTCGAAAGTTATCGAGTTTGCAGATTATGTTTCATTATTTTTTATGTGATCAAAATTGGAATTTTCGATTTTTAGAGAAAATTCAAATCATTTCGTTTTATATTCTTGAATTTTAAAAATAACATAACTCTGACAATTTTGTTTTTATCGAAAAAAAAATGATGAGGATAAATTGTTTCACTTTTTACGTGCTACAAGAAATTGACACCAACGTAAAAACTATTTTTTGCCTCTCAAACATTAAAAATTCGCGTTTTTTAGTCCGTGTTGCGACTGTCAAAATGGCATTTTTTAAGGCAGTACTACTGCGCATGCGCAGCCCTTCTTTCGGCTATCAGCTGCCTGGAAATGAGCTCACGTGAATCAAGATGGTGGCGCAGTAGCAAATGTGGCAAACAAGTGCCGTGTTGACAGTAGTGTGTGTGTGATAAATGACATTTCTTTCTTTCGTTTGTATTCATATATATAAATGTCAGTTATGTAATTACATTCACGTGACTAAAAAACGCTCATTTTCAATATTTTCAAAGCAAAAAGTATCGTGTGCGGCACGGCCTCAAAATCCACTTTTTTGAGGCCTAGCCACACGATGTACTATTTTCGGAATCGGGAGGTCTCAAAACGTGGAGTGGAGATTTCATAAATTCCGCGAAAGTCGATTTTCACATAAAACCAATCCCTTCTAATTATAATGAGAATGTAAAAAACTAGTTTCCTATTTTGTTAATAAAATTTTTGACTTTTGAAGATTAATTCCAACTCTTTCTTACTGTCAGTCACATACGTAAAATATGATTTTAGAATAATAGCTCTTGAACAAAAATACTCCTCTGTTGGAAAAATCTGTCGCGGACTCAGAGAGCTCGTAGTTTTTGCAACTCTATTGAATATGTAAATTATCGTAACTTCTTAAGTCTTGCACGTTTGTCATTCGACATGATTTCTCATGCTAATAAACAATAACAAACTACGGATCGTCGTGACAGTGCAAAGTAAGTTTTTTAGTTTCCGTCTGCATACAAAGAATTTATGTATCATACATCGACCAATAAAAGAAAAATGCAGAAAAACTGGCGTCGAGCAGAGAAACTTGTTTCCCTTATTAAAGCGATTCCTTTAATAGTTGTAAGAAAAACTTCGTAGGAATTTGATGATAGCTGCAGAATTATGTTAATGCTCTTTAACTTGTATAATCTATACCAACGTGCTCTATCATTATGAAAATCGTTCTACGTGACATGAAGTGTTCAACTTATGGAAAATGATCTAACAATCTCTATATTGTGGAATATCATTCCCTCAAATAATCTCTTAATGCGTATTTTTTAAGTAAAAGTAAAGAAGAGATCATTTATCTAGAGTTCAACATAATTAGATGCAACTACAGCAATTCATGAAAGAACTCTAAAGGGAAATTGAAAAAATCGTGTTTATAAAAGAGACTTTAGCCGACGCTATAAAGACATCTTTTATAAAATTAAGCAAAGCACTCTAAAAACCCGTAAAAAGAGTATATGTACATTTGAAAGAAAACGAAGCAGTTCATTCGACCTGGAACGTCGATGAAATCGACTGAATTCTCGCAATTGAAGAGAAAAATGAGAGAATTCTCCCTCTGCCGATTAATTCTCTCATTTCTCGTTTTCCTTTCTTTACACGCCTCCAAGCCTTTGCGTGTAAAGTCTTCCGACGAACGGCAAACGTTCTTTTTAAAATAGACAGAGAAGGAAAAAGAAAAGATAAAATAAAAATGAGAAAGAACCGAGTCGGTACTCAGGAGGAGAAAATAAGAAGAACACCGGTTGGATGCTTTTTTGTTCGCTACACTTCGAGATTCACCCGCGTATGAGGGTCGAAGGCATCCATACTTCGGCAAATATCGCCTGCTGAATGCTGTATAAAACTGTAATTTCGCTATGTAATCAAAATTGACCATTTTCCAGATTATTTGCGGTTATATTATCGGCGGATTCTATGCCAAACTTGTAAAAAATGTTTGTTTTTTTTTTAAATATACGAACGTATTTTTTCCTTTCGAAACTTTTCCGGATTATTAGAGCTGTCATATCTGAAAGCGTGCGTGTAAATGAGAAAAAGAGCCATCGTGAGCAGCCGCGTGAGAGTCGAAGGGGAACAGCCGAGCTATATGAAAGCTGAACTAAATAAGAAGCCACTCAAAAATTTCAAATATTTCTCGTAGAACGTAGATTGTTCTTCACTAAAATGTCTAATTTGATATTTTTAGTTCAGAATTTTTATCTCTTCCCGATAAGAACTCTACCATTTGGTTAAAGATTCAACTATTGTGATAAAAACTCGTGTATCTTATTCAAAAATTAATTCTTTTCAGTAAGAATTTAACTATTCCATTCTCGAATGAAAATTGATATCTTTTAAATAAAAAATGGACTGTTTTTCGGAAATTTATGCATTCTGTGTAGAAAATTAAGATTTGCAATTTAAAGTTCAACTGCTTGGTTGAAAGTTGAATTATCATTTTATTAGATGACGATCCATATCTTTGGTTGAAAATTCAAGAATTTTGGAAACTAGCTTTTTGTTTATTGAAAACCTACTTTGAGAACTGCAAGTTCACCTGTAACATCTTTGGTTGAAAACTGATTGGATTTAGTTGAAAATTAAACTATCAGGTGAAGACCTAATATTTTTTTGGCTAAAAATTCGACCGTTTTGTTTAGAAAGCATAGGTTCCATAGAAAATTCATCCCCTTAGCTCAAAAATGCAACTGTGATTGGATGAAAAATAATCATTTTTGGTAGCGCATCCAACTTTTTGGTTGGAAATCCAACCACTCGGTTGGAAGTTGACCACCCGTAATGGAACTTAATTTTTTTAATTTTAGGTTTGTCATTTTAGTTAAAAATTAGTCTCTCTAGTCAAAAATCAACAATAGTTTCTTGAAAATTTATCTTTATCAGTTTAAAA
Organism: Neuroterus valhalla; assembly: GCA_011762715.2. Lineage (NCBI taxonomy): Eukaryota > Metazoa > Arthropoda > Insecta > Hymenoptera > Cynipidae > Neuroterus > Neuroterus valhalla. Next base: position 12,999 of record WSXT02034286.1, read on the forward strand.
TTCATTTTTTTTTCGAAACTCAACTACAAAATTATTATAATTGATCTGGAATTCAACTAATTTTTTTGACAATCGTACTTTTGAGGTCAAGTTGAAATTGAACTATTTTGGTAGAATATTGCATTTTTTTTTATTAAATCAACTTTTTGGTTGAAAATACATCTCTTTCAAATTCAACTGATTCCAAGAGATTCCGGGCTTCTATCTTGAAATTTAAGGGTTTGGTTCGCATGCTTTTACTCTCTTGATTAAAAAATTTTTCTCAGTTAAAAATTCATCATTCAAAATTGGAATATTTTCTGTTTTAAATAACAACTATCATTAGGGTGACCATATGTCAAAGAGGGAAAACCGGGATATTTCTCATCGAAAACCGGGACAATCCCGAACACTTTCCCCACCTTCGCCCAATCATTATAAACCGCGTTAAAATGGAAGTGAAGAGTGTAACATAATGTGGAAATAAGAGATCAAGATCTTGAGTAAGAACTTATACAAGAAATATCAAGAGAACCATTGTAAGTTCTTATGGAAGTTCTTACAAGCGGTTTTCGTTTCACATAGTTACCATGATGGATAAGTTCTTGTATGCATAAAT
>WSXT02034307.1:0-13595 GCA_011762715.2 Neuroterus valhalla
AATTACTTGTGTTTTGAAAGAGACTCAACATCAGAGAATCTTTAGCCAAATTTCTTACTCCTCAGTTCTTTAGAGAATAAAGTCAGATTGAGAACCTGATTCCGATTTTTCTTCCTTAATGCGAGAGTTTCACCTCAGTTAAGAATCTCCAGTTCTATGCTTGCCGAGTATCCAAATGGACCCTTCCTCTGTCGTGGCGGTTTGGGCTCCTTTACACAATATGATGGGTGTCCGCATCATAACTTGACAAAAGAAAAATTCAGAACATATCGATTCTTCTTTGATAAGATAAAGTGTTGCAAAAGCAGGCCTCAAACGTCGATCATTATATGTTGGAAAATGAAAGCCACTTTCGAGTTTCAAGACACGTGACCTGATCAGTTCTGTCAGCTCCGTGCAGAGGAATCCATCTCCCCTCACTTCTGCATATTGATTTAGGATATTTCTGGACATGGGAGATTTGATAGTTAGTTGGCCCGTTACCTCCTTAAAAGCTGACAGTGTCCTTCATAGACAGTGTTAAAGAGGTCTCATGAAAAATAGTAAACAAAAGATTACCGAACCTGTTGAATGCAGATCTTATTCAAAATCCTCATATCACGATGCATGGAAAGGATTAGATAATCATTTTATGATTCCTAGAGAATGAGTGTAACGATGGTTTCATTGTATAACATCCTGCAATAATTTTATTCCTTTCGATCGTGTATAATCCTTATGTATTCGAGGTTAAGATTGATTTTCGTGTTTCTGCGAAAAATAATAAGTCTCTGTCGCTACTCGATGATGAAAATTTTGTTGTTTAGATCGGATTTCTTGTTCGAATAATTATGTTCTTGGTATTCTGTCTGAGCTAGTTATGTGATCTACAGTTCTAATGACGAGGTCACAGTGCACTTATTGCACAGTACCGGCAGAATAGGAGCATTTTTCAATGTTCTGGCCAAAACCATTGAACAGAAAGAAAAACGTTCTCCTCGAAAGGCCAAGATAAACGATTATTTAGGTTATGCCAGATGGCCTAACTAGTTTGAATCCTTGCCGCCTTAAAACAGAGAAGCTTGTTCAGAGCGCGAAAATAGCTGCCGAAGTAGGAAAGTGTTTTAAAGATAGGAATAGGAGCCGATAGAGTAAAAAAAACAAGTTCTTATGTATGAAAGAGAGAGTGTTGCATATTCAAATCGCGAAGCTTCGCTTCTTTTGGGAGGATATACATATACTCTGAGTGAGGCGATCTAACTGGGGAAAACGGGACAACCCGTCACGAAGGAAGAGAGATTTTTCGACATACGCAGTTTTCTCCCTCCCTCTCCCCCACCTCTCTCTCTCTCTGTCTCTAAAACCCTCTCTCTTTTTCCCTCCCTGCCGTTCTCGAAGCTGATGTAGTACATGTGGAGTAGAATCTGCGCTTACCGTTCTCACAAGTCTTCCTCTCGTCTACTCTTGCTCGGGACGGCGCGACGCTCACTCGACGCACTGCGTGAATGTATTGAACACGGATAGTTCTGAAAGTGATTCGCCTGAAAGTTCATGTCTGCATAGAGTGAGAGGATAGCTATTTTCTTCCAATTGATTAATGGAATACCAATCAAATTTCTGATTTTCTTTCAACGCGAAAAAACGAAGCTTCTGTCGGCGGTCCCGCGACCCTTCTCCTGTTCTTCTCATTCTCAGCTTAGAATCTTTTCTTAGTTGGAAATTTGTATTTTGGCACTTGAAAATCCAGTTATTCTCTGCAAAGATTCATCTTCTTTGCTTGGTAATTCAACCATTTAGTTATAAATGCCGTTTTTGATGGGCTGACCTAGCGAACCCGAAGGCTTTTGCTGCGCTGAACTCGGATCCGGCCTTAGAAAAATGCCAGCACCCTTAGTTTTCGAGATATTCTAACCATAAAAGGTTAGAATATCCTGTAACCTGTGAGTCTATAACCCTAGACCTCCACGACCAATTTCCTTCATCCTCGAGACCAGTAATCTTCTATGTAATAACGCCAGATGCCCACAACCCGATATCCTTAACCCCTGAGCCTTGTAACCTGCGAGTCTATTCACCCAGACCCTACCACCCACTTTCCTGAACTTTCAAGCAAAGTAACCTGCTTTGCAATAACCCCAGATCCTCACAACCCAATTTCCTCAACCCTTGAGACCAGTAACCTGCGAGCCTACAACCCCAGACCCGCAAAACCCGATTTCCTTAACCATCGAGCCCAGTAACCAGCTATGCAATATCCCGAGGCCCCAACAACCTATTTTTCCTAATCCTCCAGACCAGTCTCCTGCCATGCACTAACCCCAGACCCCCACAGCCCAGTTCCCTTAACCTTCGAGTCCAGTAGCCTGCGAGTCTATATTAATACGCTCAAAGAATCAGTACTCAATGGTTGAAGAAATTGGGTTATGGTCTTTAAGGGCCATAGACTCGCAGGTTACAGGGCTCGGGGGTTAAGAGAATCAGGTTATGGTGATCAAGGGCTATAGACTCGCAGGCTACTGGGCTCAAGGGTAAAGAAAATTTGGTTATGGTGGTCTAGGATTATAGAGTCGCAGGTTACTTGTCTCGAGGGTTAAGGAAATTGGGTTGTGGGGGTCTTGGGTTATTGCATAGCAGGTTACTGGGCTCGATGGTTCAGGCATTCGGGTTATGCGGGGCTATGGTTATAGACTCGAAGGTTACAGAGCTCAGGGGAATTTAAAATCGGGTTTCGGGGGTCTGGGTTTATAGACTCGCAGGTTACAGGATTCGGTCGAGGATTCAGGAAATGGGATTTAAGGGTTTAGGGTTATTGCATACTAGGTCACTAGGCTCAAGGATTAAGGAAATTTGGTTGTAGGAGTCTGGGGTTATTTCATAGCAGGTTACTTTGCTCTAAGGTTAAGGAAACCAGGTGGTGGGGTGTAGGGTGATCTTCTCGCAGGTTACAAGGCTCGGGGTCAAGGAAATCGGGCTGTGCGGGTCTGGCATTATTACATAGCAGGAACCTGGTCTCGAGGATTGAGGGATTCGGGTTGTTGGGGCCTGGGGATATTGCATAACAGTTTACTGGGCTCGATGGTTAAGGAAATCGGGTTGTGCGGGGCTGGGGTTATAGACTCGAAGGTTACAGAGCTCGAGGGCATTTGAGAACGGGTTTTGGGGGTCTGCGGTTATAGACTCGCAGGTTAATGGTCTCGAAAATTAAGGAAATTGGGTTGCTGGAGTCTAGGGTTGTTGCATAGTAGGGAACTGGGCTCAAGGATTAAGGCAATTGAGTTGTGGGAGTCTGCGGTTATTGCACAGCAGGTAACTTTGCTTGAAGGTTAAGGAAATCGGGTGGTATGGTGTGGGTAATACACTCGCAAGTTACAAGTCTCAGGGGTTAAGGGCGTCCCAGTCTTTTCCTTAGATGGGTTTTCCCGGCCTATCGAGTCGAGCTCTTCACTCAAGTTTCTACGTCCTTGTGGTGCCATCATCCTGGGGATGGCACTCGTGTAATGCGATATGTTGGGTGGAGTAAAGTCTCCAAGATCAATCGGGGATGAGTTGGGGCCCATTGCCTCTTGTTCCCCCCATTCGGCGGGTCCGGAGAGGTTGGGTGAGTCTCTTCGTTCTTCCCTTGTGTATCGGTTCCAGAAGGGTTTAGCGCTTCATGGAGGTTATGGCGTCTACTGGGACGTCTACGTGTAAAAGGCATGGTTCTATTCTGTACGTTTTTTTTTCTCAAGAGTCCTGTCTGGGTCCCTGTTCGGGCGCCAATGAAAGAGTTCGTTCTATATATATACATATATATTTTATTATACCTGATCTTCCTATCTCGGTGTAGGTAATATAGACCCAGAGAGGAAAGAGCAATTGGAAAGAGTTCAGTTATAACCAAAATAGTGTTTATTGCATCAATTTGAAATTATAACGACGTGCTTATCCCAATCAGTCGCAGGTTTTTCAGATTATACAATGATTCAGTCCTAAAATCAATTTGTAATTATCACAAGCTTCCTTAGTTAGCGTAGCAGCTTGTGGCTTCACACCTAAGAGAACAAATAAAGAGAGCTTCTGGAGCCTTAGGCAGTGTACCCAGGTTATGAAGAGATAAAGCAAGTGTCTGGAGCCTGATACAGCGTACTCAGACAAAACAAAATAAGGCGATAAGTTTCCGGAGCCTGGTACAGCATGCCCAGATAAAAAGCAAAAATACAGTAATCAGTTTCAGGAGCCTGATGCAGCGTACCCAGATAAAAAGCAAAAATAAAGTACTCAGTTTCTAGAGCCTGATGCAGCGTACCCAGATGAAAAACAAAAAAAATGAATCAATCAGAGTCTGGAGCCTGATGCAGCGTACCCAGATAATACAAGATAAATCATTCAGTTTGACCGGAGCCTGTAGCAGCGTATCCGGTAGGCTATAAAATAAAGGAGAAATAAATCGATGTTCTTCTGTAGCCGGGATGGCTACTGGTTCAAAACCGCGGACCCCGAAGCCTTCTGAGAGATAGCACACTGCTGCTCGGATGGTTCGTCCGGATGTTGGACTGCGGTCTACCGTATTCCGCTGGAGAGTTGCCTTCTGCCTCGCTTGCTGGCTCTCTTATGCGCACCTAGTGTCGCTTGCTCGGATCTATCCCTGCCGTGTCTCGTCTTCCGGGCGGCTACCTCCCTGCATGCCTTTCCGCGTGTGGGAAGGTAGCCTAGCCTCAGGCGAAGGTCGAGAATGGGTCCGTTTCAATGCATATTCTGAGAAAATCCTACGATGCTGAGAGGGCAGATTTTCTATCGACAACGAAAGCGATCGTTTCTCTCCCTTTCAAAAATATGATATAAATTTAAGGTATAAAATATGTAATAATTTGATGAGAAAACAAATATATATTTTGCCGCATACGTTTTTCTGAAATATAGATATCTCAGAAAGATAAGCTGGTAGCTCGTATGTATCATCTCATGGATCATGATGATACATCAAAACATTTCGGAGAATAATATTCAGAATAATAGTGCGAGCAGTCTTCTGTCCACTTGCAAGAAATAAGGCCTGTTTATGTTCTGATATCCATATTAGCAATCATCTTCACTTCAAAAGGTAAATATAGTAATCAAATATTAAAATAGCAAATAATGATGAAATAAATATATGATTGATATATAAAAAGGGAATCATATACAAACAGGCTGTACAATAATGATATTTTTGAAAAGTGGTTGAACTTCGAGAGAACTTGGAGCCTCTTCCTGCATTTCCTTTTCTCTCCAAAAAAAATTCTTGAAAGGATGTGCAGTAATCTGTTTAACGCTCGATCGAAGAACTGCTGAGCGTTAACCATGAGAAAATAGCTCCCCTAGCAGTCAGTGTTGTCTATCATTGTTTCTCCATTCTTCATTATCATAAGGCTAGGATGAAATCAATGCGAAAGAATTCGCAAATATACAGAATGATTTTGAAGAGAATAAGAAAACATTCTGAAATGGGTGAAGAAGACTAGGAATAGTACATTACACACCGAGCGGGAAAACGGGCGATTCTGCGCCGAGAATAAGGTTGTGCCCTGAGGCGAAGCTGAGGTGCTTTACTCAAGAGAGGCGGTATCATCCATTTTTCCCCAGGTACGTATACTATTTCCCCTGATAGCACAGGTAAACGAGACTCATAAGAGTGATTTGAAAGGGTTAAACAATAACAAATTGTCCGAAGAATTGACAGTTTCGTTTTTACAAAGTAATGGCATAACAAACAAAGAAAGGGGAGAAAGCGGAAATAGGTCGAACTACGGGGAGTCAGGGGGCGGAGCCCTCTAGGTAGGGGCTAGGGCGCGAGGCCCCTGGTAGAGGGTCTGGGGGCTAAGCTCCCTCCATTCACAAATAAGTGACACAGGAAATGGTATATAAGATGATTCAGTTCTCACGACGAAGAGGGGAACGTGACATACTTGCAAAAGAAAACTAAAAAATGGTGATCATGATAGTGTGGATGGTATTCCCGCTAAAATTCTAAAAGTGGTGGCGTATATACGTTTATGGAGCTGAGAGAAATTCATAAATTTGTGAGCTGTAAACACTGAAGTTCCGAATGATTGACAAGAGGCAATTTTCATATCAATCTACAAAGAAAAGGATGATGGAGGTTTTTATGAAAATTAGACAGCAAATAACTCTTCATGTATCGTAAGTGAAGTAGCAAACTAGATACTTCTCAATATAGACATAAGAACAAATAGAGACACTTGCAGGAAAATTCAATGTTAATTCATGACAGAAAGATCATGTCCATTTCAGGTATAAAATTTGGCTCAGATCACAGTAAAGAACTTGAGTGTTGACAATCAGTTTACTTCTGGATGGAGCTAAAATTTGAGAAGTCTCAATAACGTGAAGCAAATGGTGGACTTCTGAGAGGAAAAAGTTTACTATACCTGAGTAAAATTGTAATGTTTGTCTTCCCTATTGTTATAGTAAATTACTCGTGAACATAGCATCCACAACTTTTTTCGAAACCCCGGAAAAGTGATTGTGTGTTACGAAACAAGCGTAGGTGTTCAAAGTTGTCTTTACGCAAGTTTACATCAGGATTGATAATAAAGAAACCATAACGATTGTTTTATAAAATTAGGCATCCGCAAAGTTTAATCCTCATGAGTATTTTAACTTTGCATGATATTTCCGTGATGAAGAAATAGGCCTTAGTGACAAAAATGGGTTTCATGTCAAGTCATCAACACACATACAAGGGAGATAAAGACAAGAACACGTGAAATGAATGTTTGCAGGATAATTAGGAGAAAAATATCCTAAATAAATAATGTGCAGCACATTCCTTATAGAACAAACCCAAAGAAATTTTTTGATCAGTTTTGAGGGGCACCATTTCAAATTATTAAGGAATAACTTGATTTGAAAGTATGTCTCAAGTTTAAAATCCATTAAATTCCCCCGGTTTGTTCAACTTTGCGATACCTTGTGTGGGATATCCATTAGTGGACAAATTTTTTAGTTTGAGGAATAGGAGTCATTATATCATAAACTTTTCGTCAACATGGTAGCGTTTGGAGAAGAAGTTATTGAAAATTTTGGAGCAGTTCGAAGTTCCTAAAAAAAGTTGATTCGATTTGAAAAAAATGAGAATCATTGATATTCTGGTCTTCATCTTAGCAATTAACCACAATTTCATTGGTAGATATAGCCATTATTTTATTTCGACCGCTTATCCTTGCTAATGACCCTGGAGGTGTTCTCAGAGATCTTTGTACCTCTCCTTTTTCTCGATTTCCTTGCTCCTGATATTGTAGTCAGCCACGGCCGACAATGCGATCACGAACAAAGTTCGGTCACATATAGCAAGGAGTGCGATGTTGGGTCTTGTGTGCTGGATAGAGGCTATTGTTGAAGAATCGTAGTTCCAGTAGATTCGGCACTCCTTGTTCACAACGGAAGAATCCATCCCCCTTGGAGCCTTCAGCCCGGAAGAGTCGCGGTCAATGCCATAAGAGCGACAAAGATGGTGATGAAGCACTCACAAGGTCGCATTGTGTCTGTTCATATACGTCCTTTCTGCGTGAATACGAAAATTCGATAGTAAATGCCATAGGTGCTCAGGGAGTTTAAGACACACTCTGCACCTACCGCTGGGAACCTCTGAACGTAATATGCTTCTACAATATGCTAAGGTGAGGACCACTAATATAACAAAGATTGATCATTCACACATCTGTAAAAGTTTCCGTGTTTTACCTGTACTCTGAGAAGTGAGGCATCTCGATAGAGTGATGCACTGTCCTCATTTCTAATGTCGAGGTCGAGGCCAAGGGTTTCAGCTGCCTGCTCCACGGCTTTGTAAATGCGCAGTTCTTCCCTACTCATCCCGCGATTCCTGATCGTTGCCGAGAGAGGATCCTTACCGTTCGCGATGATATGGGCAGTACTTAAGATCATTCGATTGTAGAGGTATTAAAGATTTAGGAGTCCACGTACGCCTCTCCGGCGCATGATTTCCTTCATATATGTATTATTTTGCGCCTAGTGATATCAAGAGCCTTGAGATGTTATTCAACGACGACAAGTTAGACGACGAAATCCGTCTAGGATAGTATTTCTATCTGCTTCGGAGAACCTCTTTCACTAATGCTATTTCACAAGTTCAGGATCATTATCCATACCTGTTATTTGTGAACGTTTTAGTTGAATCTCGGGACACTTATCCAATCCAAAGTCCATACCGATTTCTCGTTTGTACCTCCCGATGATACTAACAGCACCTTCAAGATGTTCTTCACCAGAAGCATAGGTCTTCAAGTCATCCATATCAAATATATGACGTCTATGGAAGTTGAATTAAAAGCTTTTTCGTTATCAATCCAGGCCATCGACAGATTGCGTGTATGGTTTGCAGCGTCTTTGCAGACGCTCCGGACAATCCTGTCATTCAGGATAGATGTGAAGATCTTATAAAATCTGTTCAGAAAAGTTATTGGCCTGTAGTTTATGTAGGTTGGACAAGTCGCCTTTTTTGGTAGAGGTAAAGTTCATCCTAACAACAGCCACTGCGGAATAGGGATCTCCGACTTTACATATGAGGAAGAGATGCGGTCCAGATGTTGCTGTGTGGGAGTCAACTTCTTTCACCAAAAATTCTTGATACAATCTGGACCAGCAGCATGAAGCCCTTCGTTCCTCTTAATGCTTCTTTTACCTCCTTAGCAGTGATTGGTGAGCTTTCCTTCTCGGATGTTCTAAAGTTACTGCAGAGCTCCTTGAAAGGTATGATGTTCTTTTTGCTTTCATTCAATTGATGATTTACTTTGTAAGTTCCTCTCAAATTTCTCGACTTCTTTGGACTTTTTCGGTCTTCTTGACGAAAACAGGGATTTCGCTAAAGGGGGGAATTTTTCATTCTTTCTTACCTGTCCCTCTCTATTTCTCATTCTCCTCCTTGCATCATGTAGTACTTGTATTTTGTCTACAATGTGCTGCTTGATGGTTATCATCTTTGACATTTTCAATATGTGATAATGGATCCTCAATTCATGAGCAAACTCCTGGATCTTTGCCGTAAAAGGCCTGCTGGATTTTGTGTAGTCGCATACTGCACACAGGACGCGTTTTGTCTTGCCAAGCTGATCTCCTTGTTTGGTTGATGCAAACGCTCTTTAGTCTTTTTATCAATCGTTGGTTTGGACCTTCGGTTCGAATCTGTTAAAGCTCTCCTCTTCGAGAGTACCATCCCCTCTAGTCAGATCATAGGGTTTGGGAGGAACCTGGATGTTAATGTTTCTCCTTGTCCTAAGATCGCCGTCGTCTCTTGAAGGGATGGCTTGTTTTAGCAGTTGGTCTTAACCTCGCATCCTAATTCTCGTATGCGGCTTGTTCAAGCAGTGGTGTAGGTAGCGTTTCACGTAAATCTCTTGTTCACAAAAAGTTACCGGCATGGTATGCTAACACTTGCTGTGAAAGGTTGAGAGCTCCGAATGTTTCTGTTGCCGCAAAAGGTGTAGGTGGGCCACGCAACCTCTACGATTAGGGATGGTGCAGGCATCGTAGCAATGGAGCAGGTCATTATCAAATAGCTCCATCCATGAAGAACGTTGATTGTCTCGCCGGTTCGTCATTGTGTTTCCATCTGATTGAGCACCCGGAACTCTAGGACGATTGGCAATACTTGCCGAACCAGTGTCGGGTGCTTTGCGCGTTCGATCATTCTGAACCGCATTTTTAGGGAACAATTTCCCAAGGCCTGAAAAAACTCTAAACTAAACTAAACTAGACTAAACAACTGCATTTGAGTTTTGTGTTTTCATATTTTTTCCACGAGTAGCTCTAGAAGCGTATACTCTAAGAGTGGTGTGGTATCCTAGAGACACCGTTGACGACACTACTTCCCGGTGCCACGCAGTCTTCAGCGTTGTTGTTTTTGCCTTACTTTGGGAATTTTTTCCTTCTGGATCATCCCTAGACAACTGTCCGCGACTGCTTATTGGCTTTTGTAACCATATTCAGCAGGAATTTTCGCACATGGACCCTCTATCCGCAACCTGAAGACGCGTTTGGTTGCCTTGCCACAGGGTCAATGGCCCCGTACCAAACCAAGGAAAAAATTATATTACAAATTTAGATGGTGACGTCTTTGCAAGATTGGAGAGTACAACGTCTTACTGGCTTCTACAAATATGATTTTTGCAGTCGTAAAAATTTCTGAGCAAAATTCAAGTAGGCCTTTGTGAAACAATTAGGAATCGTTTGGTCGTTCATCACTTAAAACTTTTTCTTAGCTCATATCGTCCACAATAATAATCCCATCATAGAAATGTAGAACAAATTTATAATGTTTCTGATCCAAAGACGGATGACCTCCGACTAGTAATAACATTTGACAATCGATATATAATGATGTTCTAGGCTTTCATCTCTTGTGAATGTCTACACTGTAAAAAATACAGGGGTTTCAGTATTCGATACGGATGTCAAAAATGTGTGCATGATAGACGTTCGGTTACCTGTGAGTCCGGGCGTGCAAGAAGCGTCATTTCTAGGTGATGCGTTACCGAGAAACGGACTAATTCAGCGATCACTGCATCTATTTCACTTCTCATGTATTTCTAATACTCGCGTTTCTCCAGCAGCCAGTTGCTCCTAAGCCATTGCGCGGACCAGCATTTCCTCGTTGCGTCATGCGGGTGGACGGTTTGTCTCTCCATCTCAGACTGACCTTGCAGGCAGATGGATAGCCCTCTTGGATCAACATTTAACAAGTACCCTTATTCCATTCGGAAACAATTCGAAGAAAAACAATTCGTACCCTTCTATTTTTACTCATTGAAAACATTATCAAGCCATTCTTGGTTGACCATTCAGATCGGGTCCATTGGAGCACCACGTGTTCCGATCACCCGAGTCGAGCAACGGTCGACTCGACTAGCAGGCGGATTGGTGACCGTGCATCGGGCTTACCCAAGGCGTCAGTGGCAGGATTCGCTTTCGGTTCACCCACAATGATGAGTTCCTCACGGGCCAGTACGGGACGAAACGCCGGTAGTCAAAGTAGCTACCAACCAATTTACTCTCTTTTCTGATATTAGGCATTCAAATAGCGTCCTTCCCTTGCTGTTCCACGCAAACGCGTTATTTCTTTACCACCAGCAATACACAATTCTTACTAATCAACGACTTCAAGTGGGCAAGGTTTGTGAGAACTTTTAACTTATTGGAAATACAGGGTGATCCTCAACTCATCATATTCCTTGTATGTACGAATTCCTTGTGCAAAACTGAACAAAGAAGTCTAGTTGCAAAATGTTGTAGGATCAATAGTTTTTGAACTATTGGTGGTTGTAAATAACCTATAGGAGCTCACTTTTCTCGCGCGTGCATAAGCATCCTGCGCGAACTCAGGGGCACACTTCAATTCAATGCAGTGAAGAGTCGTGACAATCAGATCAGAGACAGACAATTTCAGAGCAACTCGAATTTTCGAAACATATCACCATCATTTGTTGAGTAGTTCCTCCGATTTGAATCAGATGAAATGATACTATTTTTATGCAATTTTTATTGGAAACGTTGGTCCTAGTCAATCGAAACACCAAAAGTCACACACTCTAATAACTCGCAGAGTTTCTGTTACATAACTTGTAATAAAATCAACAGCACACCTAACCTACGTGAATTCAAATGAACATTTATTCTTAAGACCTAATTATTAAAACGTAAATTATGAAACAAGTTTCCTAACCACAAAGGCACAAACTCTGTTACCTCGCAGAGTATCTGTCACATAACTTCTAACCAAACCACAATAAATTTAACATACGTAAAATCAGATTAACATTTATTCCAACGAACTCATAACTAAAAGTTAAAGTACAAAACGCGTTTCCTGATCACAAAGACACACACTTTGATGAATCGCAGAGTGTCTTTCACATAACTCTTGACCAAACTACAATAAACTTACCATACGTAAATTCAAATTAACATTTATTCCAACGAACTTTTTATTAAAACTAAGATTATGAAACACGTTTCTTAACAACAAAGGCAAACACTTTGATACCTCGCAGAATTTCTGTTACATAACTTATATGCAAACCAACAATAAACTTACCATACGTGAATTCAAATTAACATTTATTCCAACGAACTTATTATCAAAACTAAAAATACGGAACAAGTTTCCTAACCACAAAGGCACACAATCTGATAACTCGCAGAGTTTCTGTTACATAACTTTTATTCAAACCGACAATAAAACTTAACATACGTAAGCTCGAAATACCATGTATCCACGTATGTTAAGTTTCATTGTTGTTCCGAATAGAAGCTATGTAACAGAAACTCTGCAAGGTATCAACGTGTGTGCCTTTGTGGTTAGGAAACTTATTTTGTACTTTAAGTTAGAATAATAAGTTCGTTGGAATAAATGTTTATTTGAATCAAGTATGTTAAGTTTATTGTTTCTTTGATTAAAAGTTATGTAACTGAAACTCTGCGATTCATCAAAGTGTGTGTCTTTGTCGTTAGGAAACGTGTTTTGTACTTTTAATAATAAGTTCGTTGGAATAAATGTTAATTTGAATTAACGTATGTTAGGTTTATTGTTTTTTTGGATAAAAGTTATGTAACAGAAACCCTGCAAAGTATCAAGGTGTGTGCCTTTTTGTTTAGGCAACGTGTTTTGTACTTTTGGTTTTAATAATGAGCTCTTTGGAATAAATGTGAATTTGAATTCACATATGTTAATTTTACTGTTGTTTCATTAAAAGTTATGTAACACTTTATTGTTAAGAAACGTGGTCCATAATTTTAGTTTTAATAATGAGGTCTTTGGATTCAGTGTTTATTTGAGTTCACATATGTTTGGTTTATTTTTGGCTTGGATATAAGTTATGTAACTGAAACTCTGCGATTTATCAAAGTGTGTGTCTTTGTGATTAGGAAACGTGTTTTGTACTTTTAATAATAAGTTCATTGGAATAAATGTTAATTTGAATTTACGTATGTTAAGTTTATTGTTGGTTTAGATGGAAGTTATGTGACAGTCACTCTGCGAGGTATCAGAGTGTGTGCATTTGTGGTAGGAAAACTTGTTTCGTATTTTTAGTTTCGATAATAAGTTCGTTGGAATAAATGTTAATTTGAATTTACGTATGTAAAGTTTATTCTTGGTTTAGATAGAAGTTATGTAACAAAAAACCCTGGGAGATATCAAGGTGTGTGACTTTTTGTTTAGGAAACGTGTTTTGTACTTTTAGTTTTAATAATGAGGTCTTTGGAAAAATTTCAATTTTATTTTACGTATGTTAATTTTATTGCTGGTTTGAATATAAGTTATGTAACAGAAACTCTGCGAGGTATCAGAGTGTGTGCCTTTGTGGTTAGGAAACTCCTTTGTATTTTTAGTTTTGATAATAAGTTCGTTGGAATAAATGTTAAGTTGAATTCACGTGTGGTAAGTTTATTGTTCGTTTGGCTTAAGTTATGTAACTGAAACTCTGCTATTTATCAAAGTGTGTGTCTTTGTGATTAGGAAACGTGTTATGTCCTTTTACTTTAAGTTCTGGAATATTTGTTTATACTCTCTCCCTGTTACGGGTTTTGAGAGTCTCGGTATAACCTTCTCTCTATTCCTTTGC
>WSXT02034318.1:0-28339 GCA_011762715.2 Neuroterus valhalla
AGGCATCCTATACGACCAAGATCCATAAGTATAGTGAGCTGAGGCATGAAGTGAAGACGATATGGAGCAATGTGAAATATGCATCCATCCATCCTATCGTGATATCGGCTGCAGGCAATGTACACGCAAGATGCACTTAACATCTCGAACATCTAGGAGTCAGTGAGGTACTGGCAGCGGCTCAGAAAGCGGTTTTAATCAACACCTGTCGCATTGTTAGGAATTTCCTCAACCATCAGGAAGCTTGCGACTAAAACCTTGTGGAGTAACAGTTTGTAGCTCTAAAAAAGCATCCAGAGGTGACCTAAGTTGCCTTCGACAAACTCTGCTGCTGTGTAGTGATAAAATGATTATGAGACGAACTTCATATCACACAAATAACTTAACATTGTGCCTGCAAAAATATCTGCGCGACAAATTTCGATCTTTGTTTTTAAATCTTTTGTTTTTCAACATCTTGACCCCACCAGGCACTTGACTCAGTCCGTGGTTGATGATAAAACACCAGGCAAAAAGACCTGAGATTAATTTTCGACAAAATAATTTTTCCATATTTCTAAATTATTAACATCTTGACTTGATCCGTCACTTGATTTAGTCCGTGGCTGGTGATTACACACCAGGTGATATAACCCGAATTCAATTTTCAACGAATAATAATAATAATTATAGTAATAGTAATAATATTAATAATTATTATAATAATTATGTTCTAAAAAGCATCCAAGGGTGATCTAAGTTGCCTTCAACAAACTCTGCTGCTGTGTAGTGTCAACATCATTACAAGACGAACTTTATATCACACCAATAACCGAATATTGTGCCTGCAAAAGTATCCGTGCGACGAATTTCTATCTTTGTTTAAAATTTGTTTTTTTTTTTTAATCTTGACTTCATCAGGCACTTGACTTAGTCCGTGGCTGGTAATAAAACACCGGGCAAGAAGATTGAAGAATAATTTTAGACAAAATAATAATAATAATTATCATTATAATTAGAATGAAAGATATTCTTCTTCTTGATTTGCAAATTCATGTATTTATGCTTAAAAATCCATCTCATTTGTAGAAAATTCAACATCTTGATAGGGAGTTTATCTTTCCATGTGAGAATTAAACTATTTTGTTCTATATTCGTCAACAATGAGACGATTCACCTATATTTTATTCATAACTTTACAATGAAGCTTCGTTCTTACGACTCTACTACAGTTGTAGCACATACTATTTTTTTGCACGATTTCTATACGACTCTAAAATGTCATATTCGTGTACTTCGTACAACTTGCAAGGTAATTCTCAGAAGAACAAAGGAAGCACTTGCTAGTGGTCGTCTGATCATCTGAAACATAATGAACCTTGACTGACTGTTCATTATATTGAGGTGTCGGTCTCCGTGATTTCTCGACGGCTTGTAGAGTCAGCAGTCTCGTCATCAAGAACTCGTTGAGTTTTTTCCCAAGTTTTCATTTCAAATATGCACTGGCCGCTCAAGGGTTTCCAAGGTGATGTAATATTCAGATTGGTGACAGATTAGAATTCAAAATCACCATTGAATCGGAAAGGTCTTTAAACTGCAGCCAATCCGACAGAGATCCATCAAATGATGGAAGATTTACCGGAAGACGTGGACCGAATCCCATCATGGCAGTAAACCCAGAGGCTTAAGGTCCATATTGAATGAAAGGTGACCTCATTCTGTTATTTTGAAAACGTTCAAGTAGAGAGCTCATTCTTGCGAGCGCTTAAAAAGATAGGCTTCGTAAGTTGAATTGAACATATTTTCTGTAAAATATAGTTTTTCCAGCAAACGTTCCTTTTCCCATGTAATTAATAGCCTCATCGCGATCTTTATAGGGTCATGATTTAATGAAAACTTGCACCATGATTTCTCGAGAGCTTAACGACGAGTTACAATTTGGTGTGAAGAAATGTTTGAAGTCCCGACACTCATTGAATTGTCCGTTGCATTGGCGATACACTCTATGTGAGAAGTTTGCTCATCGATGCGTTTTTTCAAATTACTGACTCGCATCGTGAAATCGTCCACCAAATCCGGCTCGAAGGACCAAAAATGTTCAAATGAAGTTGATTCAGAGCTAAAAACTGAGTCCGGCGAAGGAAATGAAAAACCACACTTTTTGAACTTTTATTACTTAACATCAAATCACTTTTATTTGTTTACATTGAATCACTTCCATCAAATCACCCTTATTGGTTTACATTAACTCACTTTTATCATTATTATCTGGGTCCTTTGAATAAGCAGTATAAGATTCGGAATTTAATTATGAATTTCCTCAGATCTCGTTTATGGAGATGCTCACTGTTGTATATTCGTAACTACACTGGATAAAAAAAGTTTTTGAATCAAAAGTTATTGCATTCACTTGAATCTTATTTCTTGGGATCAAGAAAAATTTTTCTCACAAGAGTAATTTTTGTAGATTTTTCATGGGAAATAGTGTTTCAGGCATATAAAACATTTGCTCAAATATGACATTCTTATTTTTATCTTGAATGAACATTTCTTTCATTCAAAAAGATGTTATTCGACGAAAAATATCTCGTCTTTTTGAATCGAACAATGTCAACTTGATCACATTCAAATTTCTTTTGCTGAAATAAGTAAATTTTTCATTCAAAGTACATATATCGATTATAATATTAAAAATTAGAATAATGAAAAAAAATGAGAAATAAAAATAAAAGAAAATAAAAATAATAAAAAATAATGAAAAATATTCAAAAAAAATTATTATTCTAATCTTTTCTACTGAGAAAACATTTTTTTTCTCTTTATCATCTTGACTGGAAAATCTGTTTCGGTTCAAAACTCGTCTGTTCTTCTTTTTGAGTTCCTATTTTACTTCTCTCTCACATTATGTTTCTAGAATGGAAGCGATAAGAAACATGAAAAAAAGGAAGAAGAGAAGAAAAGTAATTTGGAGGATGCCTACTCATTTATTTTTTCTTATTTCATTTGAATTTGAAGAGGGACATGTCAGAGTTCTAGTCTGAATTTAGTCATTGGATTCCTGGCTTTACAAATTGAATTTCACGGTTTGAAATTTCTACAAATTTTTTGCAGGAGAATATTATACCGGAAAATGTGTGCAGTCAGCGGCGGATTAACATTTTTCGGAGCCTGGGGCTAAACCTCGAAGGGACCCTTCTAAGGGCAGCGAAAATCCCAATTTTTAAGAGAGCAGGAGAACAAATCAAAATTATTTCTAAATTACAACGTTTTTTCCTATATTTTACAATTATGGACATGATGATCCTGCACTGTAATTTATCATTGCTTAAACCTACGTTAACATTTGAATCACAAAACAAATTTTCTCACAAAATTTTGTAGAAATTATCAATTTTTTTTTAAGTCAGGGGCCCCTCTGTCACCTGGGGCCTAGGGTTCTAGCCCCACCGTGCGCTCTGGGTAATCCAGCGCTGTGTGCAACAGTTTCAGATAACATAGCCTTTTTGTCTGCCCTCCATAATATGTTTTATTTTTTGAATTCATTTGTCTAGGCAATTAAATTTAAAAGAATAGAAGTGAAATCTTCATTCCATCGTTTCCTTGAATATTTGTTTGACAGTCACTGCCGGCGAATGACAGCTATATATTATTTATAGGTTAGAATTCGGACTTTACTGGAGCAGAATGAAAATTGAGATTTGTATCTCTACATGCATTAAAAAAAATTCTACTTAATATATAAATATACTAATAATAATTTTGCATATATGTCCAACCTTTAAAATGAAATCTTTCCTCTTCATTGCCTTCTAATATTCGGAAACTTAAGTTTAAAAATATTTTCTTTTTCATCTTATGTGTGGGTCGCATTATAGACAGGAAGACAGTTAAGAGCTGTGCTTTTTACCATTCTTTATTCTTAACACTGCATTCAATTTCGACACTCAATATCACTTTATTAGGTGGCTTCAGAATCGTTACACTCAATCACAAACATTTTGACACACATCGCGATGAATAATAACAAACATTATAGAATTTGAATAAAATTCCACGTTTGTTTACGTGCCGTACATGCTGAGGTCGGGCCACGTACCAGAAGCGCCACCACGCGGCAAAAATTTGCAGAAGAAATTCATAGCAAAATTGTCCAAAAGTTTTCAAGCTGAAATACACAGAGTCGGATAGGGCTGCCAACCAGTAGCGTAGATAGCTCTGAGACTGGGGGGGTTGGGACAGGGGTTGTTCCAACGGTAGTCCACTATTTTCTGACTAACCCCAATCATGCATCAACAACTCTGATGGGGGGGGGGGGGGTATATGCCCCTGATCACCGATCCCCTATTTACGCCACTGCTGCCAACGACCAATTGTTTGCGAAGTTGCAACACGATGAGGTTTCTTAAACGTAACAAACAGTTTTTTTTCATCGATCGGGCGAACAATTTTCGTAACTCCCAAATTAAATTTCAGGGTCGTCGCAACGCACAGGATTGGTTTTTTTCTCAGAGAACGGTATTCGAAGAACAGGTAAAGAGCAAACAAATCTATCTCTAGGCTACCGAATGTATCTGTTATTTCTCCCAATGCTTTCCAATTCTATTCCCATTCTGTATCTGGTGAAATTGTGCGCGATTCTTTATCCGCATCAGTTTTTTTCAATCGATCTAATACGGTGGTGTCCAACGCAAGCTTTGCGCGCTTCTCTTTCTCCCTCTTTTTCGCGTGCTTCATCAAGACTCCTCTTCTCGTTTCTTCACAGGCTTCGTCTGACTATGCCTGACCACGCCTACTTGCGCGCAATGTTCCCACAGCCCGATCGCCAAGGAATTTCCATATTCCGCTCACCGCATGAACGCATCAACGGTGGCAAGAGAAGGGATTAAGGAGTGACAGTTATTTACACCGTTGCTTACGCGTTGGACTCCTCTAATCTGATTTATGAGGCGAAAATGCAGATATCTCTCTTCTCGCACCAATGCCTAATTTCTCTACACAAATTAGTTATTTTGGAAACCTAACACTACCCATTTTATTGATATATAAAATAGCAAAAGTGTTTTTTATTCTAAGTAATATTTCCCTTGATTGAAAATTTGCAGCAAAACACTTGAAGCCATATAATGCAGCTTTTAATTCCAAAAACTTGATATGCTCTCCTTTCACCTGGTCGTTCCACCATCCATGTGATTTACCCTTATCACAAGAGATCCCCCGACCAGATGATGAAGCATCAGAGAAAATTTCTATCTGAAAATTATTTTCCCTAATAGGAATAATTACCCTCGGATTTCAGTCATTCCACCAATTAAGTTCGGAAGCAAGAATTTCATGCAAACAGTCTTAATCGTTTCCGCACTTTGTTGAAGACGCGAAAAATGGGCCCGGATGGGAGAAACCCCAAGCGTTCATAATAGCATGTAAGCGCGGTAGATTCGGCACTTGTCACCGAAGACTCGAGGACTGTGGTTCTTTAATAGGTAGGCTCTCGACATACTCAACCTTTTCTAACTTCCTGCGACTCTGTGGATTCATCAGAAGAAAGCTACGAGAGTGTCTACTGATCCTTTCTCATCCCTTCTCATCCTTTCCTTTTTCATGGGGTAATGGGAAATAATTAAAATGATAAATATTAATTTCAAGTGGCTTATTTCTTGGAGCTTTCCTTATTTTCACGAGTCTGTGGATTAATAAGTGAGCCTAAGGAAGCTCCTAAAATTACGGGAATTGTCATGGGGAATTATTCAAAATTAAAAATCTAATTCCATGGAGTCTCCAATTTGAGATTTTATTTCTGTTCACGAGTGTGTGGATTCATAGTGAGCGAAAGTAAGTATTTCAGTTGAGGGGGATTGAATGGCTGGATTCCGCAACAGCCTCTACGCTCGGGCTAGGAGGCAAGGGAGGGGGTTCCTCATGGGTGTAATTTCATCAGACTTTGCACGAAAAATACAGTTTATTTTCTCCATGCACGAGATTGCTGGAAATTAAGCAGCAGCTTGCCAGAAATCCCGTAGATGTGATTTAATGTACACAAACTGCAAACAGTACAATTTATTTTGCAGTCAATTCAGCACTGCCCTCGTTAGGAGTTTTTTTTCACTTACGTTTTGTAATTGAAAGTAGGGAAAAAGTGATCCTGAGAAGAGGGATCACCGTTTTCATTTGGTACTGCGATGATGAAAGTTGTTCTTCATAACCTGTCCTAGAGATAACAACCTTTGTTCCGTAAGAACGATCTGAGCACATTTACCAATGAAAATAATTTCTTCCTATTTTCGAAAGAAGATAAGAAGGAAGATCTCCAGAGGCCAACACGCTTAAACGTCTTTTTTTCCTTCACAATTTTTTGTTTTCATTGTCAACATAACGATTTTTTTTCCTTCTAGTTCCTCTAAATTTTTAAGAATCAGGACTTATTTCAAAGAACAATTATAATCAAAGTTTTTCACGGAGTTGAAATTTTTGCATGTGTCACGGACCGCACAGAAAAACCAAATGAGATCAGCAGCGCATAGCATTCTTATTCTTTTATTAACCTACATTTACATTAGGTATGAATAGTTATTATTATTAACTATATAAAATAAAACACAGGAATATTAGTCATATATCTTTTAAACGTTTATCAACTTACAATGATTTCACTTATTCCCTAATTCAAATTTGGAATATTGAAACTACATTATTATATAATTAATAATTCAAAATTAAATACACAACTTTTCAAACGAGAGATAGTAAACAGTTGAATCGAGCGTGCAACCTTGAGCCTACCAGCCAAGCGCTCTACCAGCTGGGCCACCCGGCTGTTGAACATAGTACTACACGAGGAACATCACCAACCGCACGAAATTCTTTAAATGCATTTTTCTCGAAAATGGCGGAAAACCGCGCGTTCTTGATTTTTCTCAGAAATCCTTGTCATTGATTCCATCTCCAGATGCTCCATTGTAATATCGAAAATTTACTTTAACGCAAATACGGAAAACTAACACAAAGCTGACGCAAAGTCGATTAAAGTCACCAATTCTGAGCTCTCAGAAGGGTGCGGGTGTACTGCTGAAATTTTGATATCGTTCCGCTGAGAAAGTCGCAGATAGTTAGCAGATAGTTATTTGATTAAATTATTAACTTGTCTATTCCAGATGATGTCAATTCTTTAAATTGAATATGCATAACTATTAAATTATGATAGGTCCCTCGCAACCCTCGCCCTTCACCAAACGAGACTCAGGGAAGTAGAGGGGAATGGGACTCAAACTAGAAGCCCCAGCCGGAGCTTAAGAGACTAGGAGACCCAGGGCCCAACTCGAGTGTGTTTCGGACCGCAGGGCTCAACTCGAGTGCAGCCTGACGATTGTTGTCTTTAATTTCTCTGAACTGGCCCTGGGAATTCCTTGGGGTACTCCCATGGTAATGTCTATGCTTACCTGGGTAATATGCTCAGTGGCGGATCCAGAAGAGGGCTATGTGGGCTGTCTGCCCCCCCCCCTTCCCTTCCTCCAGGAACTCCCTCGATTGTATGGCCAAATCGTCTGAGTTACTGTCTTCTTCATTGTTTTAGACAAACGCAGATTTGCCTCAATCATTTCATGTAATAATTTTATTTATTATAACTTCACAAGATGTTCAAATACGTAAGGTTAACTTTGTATTCAAGTAATTTTTTTTCTTGATTTCTTACGCTCTTTTCAAACACCGTTCCAGTCCCTGGCGTAGGATATTGCAACTTCTATTGTGTCGATACCAGATTTTTCCAGGGCTACTTGATTCTCATCTTTGATGGAGTAAGTCCGAATTATGGCATCTATTAGAATAAGACAAAATAGGTTTGTTTGGGTCGGCTTACGAATTCCCGAAAATGAACTGATTTTTTCAAAAACTTATGCTCGTAATCGTGGATACGAATTTATATCTCAAAGTTATTCTCGCGTAACTGCTGTTCTCGGAACTTGCAAGTCGCTCGAATGTTAAGAGTATTGAATTTCAATACGTTTGATATTAAATGATTTCTGTTACAAATTATAGGAAATTTTCAGTTAATAATTTCTAATCATAATGCACTATTGAGATGTGAATTCTTTTGAAAAGAAGGTGATTCAAAACATGATGTTTTAATTCTCGAATAAGAACTTTAGAAATTTCATATTCAAAATCTAATGTTTCTAGCGATTTCAAAGATATGTTCATTGACTTTGTACGTTGAAAATTAGGAATTGAGCTCATTTCAAGGGTACGAATCAAATTCATAGTGAATCACTGGGAGGAATTCTGACTCCGACCTGTTTTCCTATGCTCAATTTTCCAACAAAAATCGACCGCATTAGAAAATGTTCTTACTCACCGGCATGAGGCTTGCTTATTCTCCGTTTTTTGCTCAATCATCGCTCACAAATTGTGCGCTAAGTATGAAACATTTGCATGGTTGCGTGTTTGTATCCGAATTTTCATCTATTCTTATTATGTACCATTTTATCTTTTATGCATTTATGCTTTCTCTAAATCTTGTTCAAAAACTTGAGTGATTTTTCATCCACTACTCGTATTACCTTCCATCGCCGATAACCTGTCTTAAACGACATCTCGTTTTTTATTATTTTTATGTTATTTTTCTGATATGAACAAAATAACACAAGCCTTTGCTAAACCGGATGCTACATACTATAAAAAAATGAATAACAAAAGAAGAGTATAGATTCTAACAGCAATTATCACAATGATAATGATCGCAATAAAAATTTTCATGGAAATGATTATCGTCAAAAATAACAAACCGCGCAAATTCGACAAAGTAGTGATTCATGTTCTTGTGATCAGATTAATAATGTACACAATACCAATAATTTAAAGTCATAATTGGCGCAATGTTGTGTTCAAGCAACGCGTCATTATCCTTATAATTTGTTCGGAGAACTGAATAAAAACGTGACCTGTGATCATGGTCAGAATACAAAACAAATGGTAGGCACGCAATTCCTCAGTATCCACAATTCAAAGTTTCTCTTTTCAATGTACCGGTTCCCTTTCTTATTGACACGACAAGTCAAATAACTTGTATTACCGATAAATTTTGAGAATATATGCAGGGGATGAATTCGTTGTTCGCAAGAAAGTCACGCGGACAGCTATAGGAAAAAAACCGACCACCATTAAGCGACGAATTTTGATAGAAATAGAAGTCGGAAAAAAAGTATTTGACAACTTTTTTGGTTGTGTCGCGATTTTTAAATTCTAATATTATGAGAAACGAATGGTTTCTGGGTAATGGGGCTGCTATTGATCACATGACACGCTCGATTCTGATAAACGGTGCTGCTGTTCCGAAGTCATTGGTCGTGTAAAACAAATACTCGGTGCTGATCAAGATGAGCCCGGAAAAGGTCAACTGTGTCATGAATATAGAAGTGTTGTTCAAAAAGAATATAGTATGGACCTTCATAAACTAATTGATTCGGGGTGTAATGGAATTCCAAGTGAAAACTCTCGCGATGGAAAAATTGATATTAATATTAATAATAATAATAATAATATCAATAATAATAATAATAATAATAATAATAATAATAATAATAATAATAATAATAATATTCTTTTCATGTTTTGAAATTATTAACATCTTGACTTCATTAAACACTTGACTTAGTCCGCGGCTGGTGATAAAACACTGGGCAAAAAGATCCGAGAATAATTTTCGACAAAATAATAATAATAATATTATTAATAATTATTTTGATAATAATTGAAAATATTCTTCTTCCTTTTTTACAAATTAATATATTTTTGCCTAGAAATTCATCTCATTAGTCGAAAATTCAATTTCTTGATAGGAAGTTCATCTTTCCATTTGATAATTCAATTATTTTGTCCTAAATTCGTCAATAATCTGATCACCTGAAACCTAATGAGTCTTAACTGACTGTTGATTATATTGAGGCGTCGGTCTCCCTGATTTTTCGACGGCTTTAAGAGTCAGCAGTCCTGACATCAAGAACTCGTTGAGTTGTTTCCAAGTTGGAGGGTCTTTGGACGATCCCAGATGATACTCCCAAGCTTTGACCGATTCTGAATCCAATCGTTTTACCGCAATAAACACTAGGATGTCATCCTACATATGCAAGTAGTATGGAGACTTTCCAATTCAACTGCTGATTCCTTGGGCATTCTTTTGATCGTCAATGAAAATTGTAGCGCTAGATTAACCAAAATTCGTTTGTTTTCATATAAAGAAACTAAAGAATCCCATGCTTTTTGGGAGCTATCGGTGGTTAGTGCAGTGTTTTTCCGCAAATGAGCGGCCGTACCCTTCAGACCGTATCCCATCATGGCATTAAACCCAGAGGTTTAAGATCCAGATTGAATGGAAGGTGACCTCATTCTGTTATTTTGAAAACGTTCAAGTAGAGAGCTCATCCTTTCAAGCGCTTTTAAAGTTAGGCTTCGTGGGTTGCATTTACATATTTTCTGTAAAAAATGGTTTTTCCTTATAGCGAAATGAATCAATAAAAACTTGGACCATGATTCCTTGAGAGCGTCCCGACGAGTTACAACTCGGTGTGAAGAAATCGTTTGAATTTCCGACACTCATTGAGTTGTCCGTTGCATTCGCAATAAACTCATCGTGAGAAATTCGCTCATCATTGCGGTCTTTCATACGACTAACTTGCATCTTGAAATCGTTCACCCAAACCAGCTCGAAGGACCAAAAATGTCCAAACGCAGTTGATTCAAAGCGAAAAACTGAATCAGGCGAACGGAATCAGAAGATAACACTTTTTTAACTTTCATTATTTAACATCAAATCACTTTTATTGGTTAACATCAAACCACTGTTATCAAATCATCTTTATTGGTTTACATTATCTCACTTTTATCATTATTATTTCGGTCCTGTGAGGAGTATAAGATTCGGAATTTATTGATAAATTTCCTCAGATCTCGTTTATGGAGATAATCACTGTTGTACATTCGTAATTACATTGAATACAAAAAGTTTTTGAACTAAAAGTAAATGCATTTACTTGAATCTTTTTTCTTGGAATCAAGAAAATAATCTTCCACAAGAGTAATTTTTATTTGAATCAGGTAAATATATTTTGCTGATCTAAAGAGATAAATTCTCGTGCTGTATTCTCTTGATTTAAAATAATATTTCTGCCGATCAAGAAAATGATTTTTTTGATAGAAAAGGTCTACTACATTCCCTGAAATCTGATTCATCCTTCAAAGAAATATTTTCTTGATCCAGTTAGTTCGATTCTTTGTATTGAACAGGATGCATTTGAATCAAATAATTTTCTAGACTTAAATGAAGTTTTTAGATTAAGTTACATAAAAGAAATAATTAATAATTTGAAAGAATATCAATTAAGTTAGAAATATATTTTTCTGATACAAAGAGTTGATGAATAGAATATTGTCTTTACATCAATGTATATTTCTTCAATTGAAGCATATGATTGTTTTCAACAGAGAAACTGAATTATTAATATCAAATAATCATTACTTCAAGCAAATAGTTATTTGGTTAAATTAATAACTTGTCTATTCCAGATGATGTCAATTCTTTAAATTGAATATGCATAACTATTAAATTATGATAACCTCAATTATAATTTAGGCTGCACAAATCTAGTTGTTGATATAGGAAAATATGTACCACAATTTGAGTACAATATACTTCAATTGAACACTCGCATTTTTCGGGCTAAAGAAATATTTATTTGAATCAGTGGTTCATTTTTTTACTCCAAATTTTCACAAATTTGGCACAGGAAAATAGTGTTTCAAGCATATAAAACATTTGCCTAAATATGACATTCTTATTTTTATCTGGAATTAACGTTTCTCTCATTCAAAAGAATATTATCCGACTTCTGTTCACGAGTCTGTGGATTCATAGTGAGCAAAAGTAAGTATTCCAGTTGAGGGGAATTGAATGGCTGGATTCCGCAACAGCCTCTACGCTCGGGCTAGTAGGCAAGGAAGGGGATACCGCGATGCGCGAAGATTGTTCCGTGCCTACGGGAAGATCTACGCGCATCGCAGTATCCCCTCCCTTGCTCGAGCGTAGAGGCTGTTGTGGGATCTAGCCCATCAATTGTTTGAGGGGTATACGAGTCGTGCACGTTGTTGAGAGCCGCGATTGTTATTGATATGCGCGCAATGTTAAATTCTCACCTTCAGCCAGGACACGGTACGTTCCTCGGGCCTTCAAATACTAGATTATCAGCCTTTGAACAATCTAGAAAGACGTCCTAAATTCTTAGAATAGAGGGCGCCTTTTCTATTGGATCTCTGGAATTACCAGGAATGTTATAGGGAAATCGAGATTCTCCATAGGTGTAATTTCATCAGACTTCGCACGGAAAATATAGTTTATTTTCTCCATGCACGAGATTGCTCGAATTTATGCAGCAGCTTGCCAGAAATCTCGTAGATGTAATTCTATGTACACAAACTGTAAACAGTACAATTTATTTTGCAGTCCATTCAGCACTGCCTTCGTTAGGAGGTTTTCTTTCACTTTCGTTTTCTAATTATAAGTACGGAAAAGGTGATCCTGAGAAGAATGATCACCATTTTCATTTGGTAGTGCGATGATGAAAGTTGTTCTTCATAACCTTTCCTAGAGATAGGAACCTGTGTTCCGTCAGAACTGTCTGAGCACATTTACCAATGAAAATAATTTCTCCCTATTTTTAAAAGAAGATAAGAAAGAGGGCTCTTCAGAGGCCAACACGCTTCAACGTCTTATTTTCCTCTACAATTTTTCGTTTTCACTGTCAACATTACGATTTCTTTCCCTTCTAGTTCCTCTAGATTTTTAAGAATCAGGACTCATTTCAAAAAATAATTCTAATCAAAGTTTTTCACGAAGTTAACATTTTTGCATGTGTCATGGACTGCACAGAAAAACTAAATGAGATCAGCAGCGCATAGCAAGGAGAGGCTTGTGGCTATGGTAGGGCTAGAAGGATGTGCTTTTTTCTCGCCGCGAATCGCATGTCTTCTAAACATATTTTATTAATTCTTATTTATAAATTTATTAATTATTTATTTTATTTATTTTATCTTATTCATATTTAACTTATATTTCTAATCACTTAATGACTTACATTTACGTTTATTGTGATTAGTTAATATTATTAACTATATAAAATAAAACACAGGAATAATAGTCATATATCTTCTAAACTTTTATTAACTTACAATTATTTCACTTATTTCCTAATTTAAATTTGAAATATTAAAACTGCATTATTATATAATTAATTATTTGAAATAAAATACACAACTTTTCAAACAAGAGATAGTAAACAGTTGCAACAGAGTTTTCATTTAAAAAAATAATTAAACAATCATCGAAAATGATAATTTCACAAATCATTAATAAGAAATGATTGAATGAACAGTCCCGCATCGAAAAGAAAGTATTAGAAGTGGGAATCAAGCGTGCAACCTTGGGCCTACCAGCCAAACGCCCTACCAGTTGAGCCACCCGGCTGTTGAACATAGTACTACACCAGGGACATGACCAACCGCACGAAATTCTTTAAATGCATTTTTCTCGAAAATGGCTGAGAACTGCGCGTTCTTGATTTCTCTCAGAAAACCTCTAGTGGGTGTCTATCACTGATGGTGTCTATCAAAATGGGGTGCATCTTCGTTTTGTTTGGTTGTTTGCTCATTGAAATGAAATTTGATGAGGACGTGATCATTTCTACAGGAAACTTTGTTAAACCACCATATTGATGCATAAATATTTTTTCGTCAACTTCATTTGCATGCATCCATTCCATATGAAAATTGAGGAACCATGTACGAAGCCTTTCGCTAGTTTGAGCGCGCCTACGGCGCGCGTTTATTGCATCTCTTGCTCCGCTTTCGATAAATTAACTTCGCGCTCCGCGCTTGGTCTTTGTACTTCCCTACATTTTTGTTTAGAGCTAAGAGGCAAGATTGCGATTACTGTAATTTAATGCGTATGAATAAAGCCTTTTTTATTAAAGCTCCTTCGGCTTCAACGAACACATTTTCATCGCGTGTCTCGTGCTGCGCACTCGATTAACATTTTTCCGAAACGCGACTTTTTCTGTATTATCATTAACTCTAATAAATTGAATGATTGGTTGATTCAATGTGTCTCCTGAGGGTTTACATTTTCCTCTAACCTTTCCACCATTCCTTTACACACCCTACCACTATCTAGTAGTAAGTAAGGGGGACCTACAGCTCAAGGTGGGTTCCAAACCATCAAGAACCTCAGCCCCAAATACTTGGAGTAACCTTTTTCTCAAGAGGTACCGGCACCGCGACTCTCCGGAGATGAACACTTTTTGGCTAGGCTAGTAGAAAACTTTCCTTTCTCTATTTTTTCCCTCACACTGGGAGGGAATACAGAATCTTACTACTGATACAGAATTGCCGCAAAATTATCTCATCCAAGAGCCTTTCAATTTTCAAATTGAACAATTTGAAAACACGTAGTCTTATAAATTGAATCCTGCTAAATCAAAGGAATCCAGATATCAAAAATTGGAATCTTTTAATTTGGAAACCTTCGTAGCTGTATCCAATTGGAAGTTTCAAGCACCCAGTACTGAAAAAATCTAATTTTCAAAGAATATATAGAAATATGGATGATCATGAAATCATTCTGAAGAATAATTTCACAAAAGAAACAATTAAATTATGCGTGGTGAGAATTCTTGTGTTCTGGTTCAATAAATTCAAATTTACACCTATTTTCTCATTCGAAATTTTTGCAAATGACATATGAAAGATGCAATTACGATTTCTTCAATTCAGAAAAATTCTAATCAATCTTATCAATCTGGAAGGGTCCCAATTGGATAAATAAAAAATTTGTTCGTACACCCTTTGTATACATTATTCGAATAATTAAGTAAATCCAAAATTATAGTGAACCTCTCAAATATTTCGTACTCGAGAATCTTATAGTATGACCTTCCATTCCTTTTTCCTGAGGATCTAAAAAAGGTCAAATTAGAATGCTTCAAACCTTTTCTTCTCAAAATTCAAGAGCAAATATGGGTGCGTAGCGAGTCTAATATTTCGACATGCATGGCATCGCATTCACGAACTCACTCGAGTTTCTTCTCCTTCTTTCAACTCTGCGTTCTCTCGTTGTTTAAAGTACTCTGCCTCTTAGAAATGACATTTGAATTTCAATGAGTGACAGGAGCCAGCGTCTTGTCTGCTTGACATTCGGACCCCATCGATATAGGCAGACATGTTATGAATGTACTAGAGTGTCCATTGGACGCGTTTACACCTTTTACTACCTAGGTGATTCCCTGGAATCTCGAATGAACCCAATATTGATGGTAATTTCTTTGATTCCATGCAAATGGAAGTTTGCCATTCGCGGAAGAGAAAAGAGGCAGAATTGTAAGAGACCAAAAATTTGTGTACATTGTCAGCTGATGAACAGATAAGCGTTAATCGTGCTAAATGGTAACACCCAAGCTTCCTGTTTCTTCCTTTTTTGACCGAAAAGAATGGGTTCTATTTGGCTCGAGGTGACCAGGATCTTTTTATAATGCAGAATCCTAGCCGGTCCATCAACATTGAAACATTCCGTAACAGTTGTGAAACTGATTTTTGTATTGTGTGAGGAAAAATTAGACATTCAGGTACTCCAAGAAAAAGTGCTAACCAATCTTATTGACTTCATTCATTTTTCTTCAAACCTAAAATTCTCAAAAACTCAATCCTGTATATCAAAGAAACGAAAGACTCATATTTAATTTTTTTATTATATTAGTTGCATGTACATCCTTTTCGACATTTATGTATCGAAAACCTGCACTCATTGAGTGTTTTTGAACGTCTGCTGCAATGTTTCTATAAGAAGTTCTCGTATTTCTTATTTTTTGGCCAAGGAAAGGGAACATTGCAGAAAAAAAGTTCCCGAGTGTAACCGCTTACCAGCAGTGAAGAATGAACAAAATTTGACCTCTAAGAATATATTGGTTTTTCTTGAGTTCTTGGATTTATCGAAAAATCGTTTAGAAATATGATAAAACTATCCCGGAAATATTTCCAATGCCAGTGCAACTGTCTAAAAATATATAAATATAGATGTTAAGAAATGAGTAAACGAAAATAAATTTATATCGACGAAAAAAGTTTTTTTAGTTAAACTGATGGGAGTAGATAAATTATCGTCATGTCGTAAGCATGTTCCATAAACAATTCTACCTATGAGGTATCTATTACGGAATGAATTAAGATTTTCCAATGGAATCGCTTATATATTACTCGAAAATGAAACCTAGGTATCACATTCGGCCATTTGAAATTGAAATGGATGGTTGTTTAAATAAGCGAGATTTAAAAATGGCTTATTTTCCACGCACGAACTTGGTTCTATCGACGCATTAAAATCTAAATGACTTTTTTCAAATTTTGAACGACCTTTCAATGACAATGTTTGATTTTTATGGCAAACAGCAACTGGTCAAAAAAAATTTTATCATTCCATCATTAATTAATGAAATAGAGCTTTTCAAACAAAATTAATAGTCAATTATTCGCCAGCATTTATTCTTTGTTATTTGATCGTAAGCGACCATCGATTATAACTTTTTTGACCTTTCCAGGTACTTCGATAACGATTCTCTATTTTTATCCTTATTAAAAATGTGATCAGGTAGCCGTAACCATTTTATATGATACAAGATTGTAACCAATACTTAATGCTTTGTTCAAGCAGATATAAAATGTTATTGATTCATAGCGTCAAGTCATTACTTAGTAATTGGCTGTCAATCATGTAAGAAACGCTGAATTTGATCTACAAATACATAAAATAAAGATAATATTTTTGAAAAGGAACGAAGTTTCTGCGTCCTAACATATCCAAATAATCAATGGTTTATCGAGATTGCTCAAGCAATTATCAGTTTCTATTTAGCGACGCTGAATTCGATCTAAAAATACATAGAATGACGGAAATATTCTCAAAAAGAACCAAGTTTCTGTGTCCCAAAATATCCGAATAATCAATTTGGTAATTGAGAATGCTCGAGCAATCATCAGTTTCTATTTAAAGACGCTGAATGTGATCTAAAAATACATAGAATCACGAAATATTTAAAAAAAAAAAACAGTTTCTGCGTCCCAAGGTATCCGAATCATCAATTTGTTAATCGAGTCTGCCCAAGTAATTATTCGTTTCTATTTAAGGAGAGCTGAATTTGATCGAAAAATACATAGAATTACGAAATATCTCCAAAAAAAAACAAGTTTCTGCGTCCCAGAATATCCGAATAATCCATTTTTTTATTGAGAACGCTCAAGCAATTATCAGTCTCTAATTGAGGACGCTGAATTTGATCAAAAAATACATAGAATGATGAAAACATTCTCGAAAAGAACCAAGTTTCTGCTTCCAAAAATATCCGAATAATCAATTTGTTAATCGAAATTACTCAAGCAATTATCAGTTTCTTTTTGTAAGGGGCTAACTTTGACCTAAAAATACATAGAATGACAAAAATTATTTCAATAAAAACCAAGTTCCTGTGTCCTTATATGTCCAAATAATCAATTTTTTAATCGAGATCGCTGAAACAATCATCATTTTCTATTTAAGAGACGCTGAATTCGATCTGAAAATATACACAATGACGAAAATATTTTCAAAGAGAACCAAGTTTCTGCGTTCCGAAATAGCCAAATAATCAATTCGTTAATCGAGATTGTTCTAGCAATCATCCAATCCTTTTTGAAAGGCGCTGAATTTGACCTAAAAAAACATAAAATGACAGAAATATTTTCAATATGAACCAAGCTCCTGTGTCCGTAAATATTCAAATAATCAATTTTTTAATCGAGATCGCTGAAACAATTATCATTTCCTATTTGAGAAACGCTGGATTTGATCTGAAAATACATATAATGACGGAAATATTTTCAAAAAGAACGAAGTTCTTGCGTTCTTAAATAACCAAATAATCAATTTGTTAATCGAGATTTCTCAAGCAATATCAGTTTTTATTTAAGAGGCGCTGAATTTGATCTAAAAATACATATAATAAAGAAAATATTTTCAAAAAGAACCAAGTTCCTGTGTCTTATAATATCCAAATATTCAATTTGTTATTCGAGATTGCTCAAGCAATCATCATTTTGTATTTAAGAGGCGCTGAATCAAACCTAAAAATACATAGAAAGACGAAAATGTTAAAAAAAAAACTAAGTTTCTTTGTCCTAAAATATCCGAATAATCAATTTGGTAATTGATAATGCTCAAGGAATTATTAGTTTCTATTTAAAGACGATTAATTTTATCTTAAAATACATAGAATGATAAAAATATTTTCAAAAAGAACCAAGTTCCTGTGTCCTAAAATATACAAATAATCAATTTGTTAATCGAGATTCCTCAAGAAATTATCATTTTCTATTTAGGAGACGCCGGATTCCATCTAAAAATACACATAATGACGAAAATATTTTTAAAAAAAACGAAGTTCCTGCGTTCTTATATAACCAAATAATCAATTTGTTAATCGAGATTTCTCAAGCAATATCAGTTTTTATTCAAGAGGCGCTGAATTTGATCTAAAAATACATATAATAAAGAAAATATTTTCAAAAAGAACCAAGTTCCTGTGTCTTATAATATCCAAATATTCAATTTGTTATTCGAGATTGCTCAAGCAATCATCAGTTTGTATTTAAGAGGCGCTGAATCAAATCTAAAAAACATAGAATGACGAAAATGTTTTTAAAAAAACTAAGTTTATTTGTCCTAAAATATCCGAATAATCAATTTGGTAATCGATAATGCTCAAGGAATTATCAGTTTCTATTTAAAGACGATTAATTTGATCTTAAAATACATAGAATGATAAAAATATTTTCAAAAAGAACCAAGTTCCTGTGTCCTAAACTATACAAATAATCAATTTGTTAATCGAGATTGCTCAAGAAATTATCATTTTCTATTTAAGAGATGCCGGATTTCATCTAAAAATACACATAATGACGAAAATATTTTTTGAAAGAAAATTTCTTCCCGTTCACAGAGCTGTCTCCCTAACAGATATAG
The DNA here is from genome assembly GCA_011762715.2 of Neuroterus valhalla. Classification (NCBI taxonomy): domain Eukaryota; kingdom Metazoa; phylum Arthropoda; class Insecta; order Hymenoptera; family Cynipidae; genus Neuroterus; species Neuroterus valhalla. Next base: position 19,064 of record WSXT02034318.1, read on the forward strand.
ATAACTTGCAAAAGAAATTACAAATTTTTAAACAAACCCTAGTGCAAACAGTGAGAATTCTCAGCAAACACAACATCCAAACCATATTTTATTTAATTTCCTTATTCAATTTTCCCATTTAATTTCATTTTTTAATTTTCTCTTTATCAAGTTTTAAATTATGTAACACAGACGTCCACTTCTGAGCCCCTTTAGTCTTAAGCAGGTTTCGTATTATATTATAAACGTTACCATATTTGCTAAAAGTCCGTTCAGTTGCTGCTATAGAAGCTTGCATATTAAGAATTTCAGCTGCGGGTGAACTTAATACCGAGTCAAATGGATTACTTCACTAAGTCAAAGCATCTATTTTCGCAATTGCTTTTCGCAACATGGTCTTTGCAAATATACTTCTCTGTTCCTCGTAATCTGCAAGTTCAATTGCAACATCCGCATTTTGATCACTATCTTCTCTATACTTGTACGAAACACAACTCAGGATTATTCCTGTAACTAGTAATTTTTCAGCTTTACTTAAGATTTTATCCGCAGGAGATGTGTCCGAGTTGGAATTCGATGTATTCGACTTATTTTCGATTATTTTACCTTCTTCAACAGAAATAGGTGATCGCGATAGCCTCTCTGCCGAACAGCTTTTGATCTCGGAAAATGCTTTTGGGACTAAGCTTAGTGTACAGTAATCACCCCCTCAAATTGTAATCCACTTTACAATAGGCACTATTATTTAATGTAAGCTGAGCAGTCCACACTAGCAGTTGTCGTCAAGTATATTGGATTGAACGTCGCTTCTCAAAATTACTCCATCAGTTATCTCTTTAGAGACTTTTTATTGTAGAGTAAGCTCTCTGTGCGAAAGAGAATTGATCCCCATCCTTTTTTCCAGAGTAGTTTCAGGGAAACCTGTTTGGCCTTCTTAATTTTATCAGACTTTACCAAATAATTTTGGATTTTTGTGAAAGTGGGATGATGGAAAAATCTTCAAACAGACACCGAGAAGGGTCCGCACTTCTGGGTAGTGTGAGGCTTTCGGTGTTGATGGAGATATGTAGTTTCCATCTACTACTCACTAAAAAACCACCATCTTCTTCTTGGAATCCCCCCCCCCCCCGGAAACTGCTTTTGCATTACTTCAGGGGGTGCCGTTTTCTTGCCCGCTGAGGCTCCTGCTGGTTTCTTCCTCCTGGTAGTCAGCATCATGTCCCAGTCAAGATATTACGCGTCGCCCTTGTCAGCACGTCAGGAACGTGCATCGGGCTCGCCGGGTTTTGAACATCTTGGTTGGGTGTGGCTGAATGGGCTGTTGATTTCCTCTTCCTTTTATTATCATCTATCATAACCCAACCAGGATGTGAGCACCGTTCACAGTAGTGCGAAAAGTTGCGTTTGCGCATCGGGCTCATCGGGCTTCGACATCCTGGTTTGATTTGATAAGGTTCCTCTTCTATGGCTGTTGTCAGGCCCCGTTCATTTCTTTCTTCTTCTGCCGGAAGAGCGCTTCGCTGTAGCCAGAAACCACCTCCCAGGCTTCCTCACTCCTGAGCATTACTGCTGTTAAATCTGCCGGTGTTAGGCTTCCCACAACCGTTTCCAGCCCCTCTCTGAGCTCAACCTATCGTTCGCAGTAAAAGAACGTGTGTTTTGCGTCATCCTTTTCGATTTCGCAGTAAACACAAGTCGTACTCTGCACCTTTTCCATCCTGAAGAGGTAGGCTTGGAAATAGCCGTGCCCCAAGAGGAGCTGCGTCAGGTAGTAGTTTACCTCGCCATGTTTGCGACTAATCCAGGAACCAAGGTCTAGTATTAGTTTAGCCGTCTATCTGCATCGGTGTACGCCACTCCATCTCTGCTGCCAGCACCTTTGTGTTTCCAGTCTGGCCTCGGCTTGTGCAGTCTCCTTTAGCACCGTAGAGTCTCTTCCGAAGACAGCTTTCCTCTCCAGGGCTAGCAGGTCGATTGGAATAATCCCTGCGATCACTAGCACTGCGGGCTCTGGAACTATTCGATAGGAGCAGGCTACCCGCTGAACGCCGGCCATGAATCTCTGGTATTTATCTATCCTGAGGGCGTCTGCCCATATTTCGGCTCCGTACAACAGGATAGATGTGGTGACCGACATGAATAACGGGCCTTTGCTTGGTTTGGGTTCACCCAAATTCGCCATGAGTCTGCCGAGACTCGCCGTTACTATGGCTGCCTTATCCGCTGCCTTCCGTATGTGAGTCCAGAAAATGAGTTTTGTATCCAGATGGATACCGAAATGTTTAGCTGCCTGTTGCGTTTCAATCAGCTCGTCTTCCACTTGAAGCTGGATGCACGTCTGGATTCTCTTGGTCGTCATCACCATCTCATTTGTGGTACAAAAATATTTATTGAAATTTTTAAATGGGTGCAGCTACGAAACTTCAAGTCATTTTATTAAATTCAGTAATGCCTCTAGGTTTTCCTTCAGCAACCCTGGTTATAATTAATTGCCTACCTTTTATTTCTCTGGCCATTACACTCTACTGATGCAACTGATTTAGTATCCTCTATAACAGATGAAAGTTTTTTTTCAATACTACTGTACTCTGCCTCAAGCAAAGGAGAGCCTTCTTTGTAAGCTGAAGGTGGTTTACATGTTAATCTTTATTGAAAGAAAAAATCTTTCCAGTATTGGTTTTCAAAATGTGTCAAGGCAGTATCAGCACTGTGAACAGCTCTTGCGTAAGAAACGTTAAAATTATCCTGAAATAATTATTGGAGCATATTTTAGGTCATTATTATACAAAATTAAGGAATATAAAAAAAAGTTGGGAATATTGAACAATGAGGTTCGGAATAAGAAGAAATGTTACCAAATTGGCTTGAGTATCTTTCCTCTATTCTTGTAACCTGAACAAGTGATAAGACATTTTATAAGTCATGCGATGGAAACGGTGGAGTATGAATTCTTATAAAAAATTATTCATGAATCTTGATATGAACTAATTTTCATACTTTTTGTTATTTCTTCAAAAGGGACAGGTTTAGTACAATAAAAAGTGAACACAAAAGTTTTGCAAGATATAAAAAATCGTCGTCGTGTTGTCGCCGGAATTTTACCGTAGAATTATAAAAGTATATTACGGCATTTTCTCGAGGCTTGTAAATTATCGGCTGATGAGAATCGCACTTATTTTGATGGCTTCCTTGAACCTGCCATAAAAGGCTTAAGAATGGTCAATTTTCGGAATATACGCCTTTTATTATCATCCGCAGCATTCAGTTCTACTCACGTATAAATTAGAATATTCTTGCTGTAAATAATTTTCTTACAATTTCACATCCTTCCACCATCGAGATGCGGTATCATCTCGTTTTTTCTTTAATTTTAATTCAAACGATCAGGCCTGACAATCTTTCTACCGCTCTGAGTGGTCACACAAGATTTATCATCTTTCCCACACACGTCAACAACGGATTTCACATGGTATTTTTTATCAGTTGGTAGCTTCCTTATTTCGTCGGAATTTTTGAATATGTTCACAATAAAAGCACTCTCATGCGCATTCAACTCTGAATCAGAATGTTTAATTTCTTGAGGGAATATACGCTGGATTGGTCTCACCATCTCGCCTTGGGCTGTTCGTAAACGCACAACTCGATCATCGCCATCCTTGCCCGCGATGAGCTCTTTGATTCGCGCTGAAGGCCAATCCATACGTTTGACATTTTCACTCTGTATTAGCACAACATCATTCACATTTACATTTACACCCATTCCGATATTCCTTTTACAGGTTTTGTTTACAAGTGCTCCTAAATATTCAATCCTGAATCGTCGTCGCAAATCTTTCTTAAGTTTTGGGTGGTATTGATATCTCCTATCGAAACGATTACATTCGATATGATCTAAATCGAGAATACCTGTTTCTTTTATCTCATGTAAAAACATCGATGAAGTTAATGGAACTGTGTCCTGCGTACTGTCGGACATGAAGGTTATGGGCCGTGAATTTATGATAGCTTCGTAATCCAGCAATACTGTGACCATTTCTTCATAATTCAAGCACGATTTTTAAAGCGTTCGGTGCAATAGCTTTTTCAATACACCAATGAGCGTTCCCAAAAACCGCCCCCAAGCTGCATTTGGGGGATTGAATTTCCATTCAATCTGTTTCGTTGCCATTATAGTGGACAATTTTTCAAAATAACATTTTTCAATATGTTATTCAGACCCACAAAATTTGTACCATTATCACTATATATAACACTTGGCCGAACTCGACGTGCAATATGACGTCGCAAAGCTATTAAAAAGGAAGCAGTTGATAATGAAGTCGCTAGTTCTAAATGAACGGCTCTATACACGGCACGCGTAAATAAGCATATCCGTGCCTTTTGACCGCCCTTCAGAAAGAGAGGTCCGGCAAAATCCACGCCTACTATCTGGAAAATTGCCGCATCTCGAACGCGATTTAGAGGTAATTGTTTCTCGACCCCCCATAATCCATAATTTTTCTCTCGGATTATTCAATAATAGGGCATCGAAATTTCAGCATATCCTCCTGCAATAATATTTTTTGTTTTTATTCGCAATAGACCATTTTCATCTCCAAAGGGTTGCAGGTGCTTGATTCGCTCGTTTTCTTCATTAGTATTGGAAGCTTCAGCTTGTATGCTTTTTAACGATAGATTTTCAGAACTTCCTATCTCTACAAAAGATAATTTCTCTTTCGTGCGTGATTCGACTGACATTTTCGCATTATTGTAAAACCTAAACATCCAAGCTAAAATGCGTACTATTCTCCTAAAACTCGAAAACTTTTCAATCCACGCCTCTTTCTCGAGCGATAATAGTGCGCTAACTTTCTGAGCTGATTTCTCCGATTCTTAATTTACTCCTTCCTCATCAATCTCTAAAATGTTAGCTGGACAATTTTCGAACCCTAAACTTTACAACTGCGGCCCATCCCACCATCTGGAAATTAACAGCTGATCCGTCGTACAACCACGTGACGGTAAATTGTCGGGGTTCAGATGGCCTGGTACATGTCTCCATTCATCGGGATTTGACAAACTACGTATTTCTTTCACGCGATTCCAAACAAATGTAGCCCAATTACTTTCTCAGTGAATCAATGTTAAAACTGTAGTTGAATCACTCCAAAAATAGACATCTATATCTTTCACTGTGAGCGATTCTTAAACCGATTTAGTTAATCGAGGCCCGGTGGTTGCTGCAAGCAATTCCAATCGCGGGATAGTCGCGCGCGCATTAGCACCTTCCTCTTTCGCCGGCGCGACGCGTGTTTTCGCTTGTACGAAATTTAGTTCAACTCCTGCGACAGTTCCAGTACGTAAAGAAAACCGTCGCGTAAGCTGCTTGGCTGGCATCTACAAACGTATGCAGCGAATTTTTTTCGTGTTTACTAATTTCGCCGAGAAAACATCGATTTTACCGAGCTCTCTTAAATTCTCGGTCCATTCAATAAATCCACATTTTATTCCATCACTTACTTCATCATCCCTTGATAACTTTCGAGCCCAGGTTTCTTGCAATGAAATTCGCGGACAAAGTAATGCTGGACTGACAAAACCTAGTGGATCATAAATCTGCTGAGCTGCCGATAAGATCGTTTTTTTTTATTTTATCAAATTCAAGATTATCGATGAAGGTCATATTCAGCGAAAGAGTATCATCACACTTGTCCCATAAAATCCCCGAAACTGCCGTCACATTTTTTCCGGAATCATCGTATGTAAACTCCCACCCTCACAAGTCGAATTTCCCAAACTCCATCGATGCCTTCGCGTCTTGAATGATACCTTCAGCCATCCACTCGTGGAAAGTAGCATCATACGCGTCATAAAATCCGTCAGCACGTATCTGTTTATTTGTTAATTCCAGCCTCTTCATGGCCATCATTTTGTTTTCACTAAGCGGTGAGTGGTTTGTCAGCCAGGGTAAACGAATTTCATACCGTCCCTCATCGTTCACTATAACAATATTAAAGTGGCTTGCTTCATTTCTCTTTTACGTTCTCCCTGCAGTCGTTTCTCGATCAAGTCTTTATTCCCAACACATCTAAAGACCATAATTGTTGGACCACCTGACTGTTTGCAAACATTGTTCTGGTAAATAAAACAGTGTCATTACGGGCTTCTGAGTCGTCTATTGCCCCCATTACTGTCCAGCCGAAATAGGTTTCGATGGCTACTAATCCACACTTTAGAATTTGTCGCTTGCCCGTGAGCAATTTTTCTGCGATATCGACCCCGATAAAAATAGATATCGCATCGTCCTCTGCATCTAAATCGGTGAGATTCACGCTCAAATCTCTCATCTCACTGCACCATGAACCACGCTTGATCGAAGGAACGTTATCACATATTAATTGTTGATCAAGGGCTACGAATTTAAACTTGTAATTATCAACCACACTACCGATTTGCACTACATATTTTTTATGTTTCACTGTTCCCGAACTTTTTCCACCAAAAAGTGAGTGGCACAACATTTGTTCGGCGATCAGTTTATACCCGATTCGAGTCACGGCCTCTTTCGTTATGTATGATTTTTGCGATCCACTATCAATAAAAACTCGCACATTAATCTTTTCTTCGTTGTTATATAAAGTCACTCGTAAAGTCTGTAAAACCACTTCGGAGGATTGACCATTCGCGAGGTTACACAAAGTTTTTACCTCTGTCTCCTTAGGCTCACTGTCACGTTTGTTCAAAAGGGGACACATTAAAATAGCGTGTCTTCGGGAACACCAGGCACATTTTAGATTCACTCGACACTTCTTGTTTGAGTGCCCAATATTCAGGCAATTGAAACAAGCGTTCTTCTTTCTCACTATTTCTTGACGTGCAGAAAATCCCATCTTTTTCGCTTGCTCACACTGCGCACTATCATGATCTCTACTGTTGCAAAATAGACAAGATTTCGCTCGACCATTCGTCCTTAAAAGCCCTGTCACACTGGGAAAATCTCTGTTCTTACGCGATTTATCACTTTTATTTTTCACACTATCAAAATTGTTAAATTGTGGCTTCAAGTTCAATCCTTGCACCGCCATGGATATCCGCAGCTCATTTTGCACTTCGTCTTCTTAAAATTTAATGAGCTGTGTCAAAGGATTCTTTGATTCTGCATCGGCATTATTTTCACTAGTCGCGACTGGCTGCACTGAACTTCTTTGCCACACACGTAATATTTCTTCAGATAACAACGATTCCACGAGCAGAAACAACATCGCGGCATATCTATCCGTCGTTACTCCTAAGGACTCTAGTGCTCGTAAATGTGACTCGATTTTATCATAAAGAGTCGAAAGCACAATATTTTTCTCGGGCGTAATCTCCAGAACGGTTACTATTCTCGCATTTTACCACTGAATTTTATTAATTCAATGGTTGGTATTTTTATAGTCTTCCTTCCTTGTATCATAGTTGGCACGTTGTTGACACTTTGTCCATTTTCACTAGTCACTGCTCTTGACGTTGACGCGACTGCTGTCATTGCACTTTCATAGTTCACTTCGGCTGTCAAGAACTTTTCTCGATATACACGAGTCTCCTCATACTCCTTCTGGATGAACTCCTCGGTGGCAGCGTTCTCGTTTTATAAGAGATCCATTACTATATCCGGAACTAGAGGTAATTCATCCACTTTTTCTTCTAGCATTCGGAACGCGACGACGGTAGATGTATGGTTTTCTCCAAGAGAAGTTAGAGTATCACTGAAGTTCTGAAGCGCTTCCGTGAAGCCCTTGCGCTCAGTCGTCCTTTCCTTCTTAGCCTCATCCATGTTTTACATAACACAACACTTAATCTCACAAAGAAGAATAAATCACTCAAATAACCACGTCCTCTCACGTTCGCCAAATGTTCTGTCTCTGATAGAAACGGGGTAATTGAAAAAAAAGTGAACACACGAGTTTTGCAAGATATAAAAAATAGTTTAAGTCTATATTTGAAAATTTCCTATACAAGTTATTGAGAAACTACGGCTCGAAATGTACTCGATCGAAGTGATCATGAGACTGACCGACCTCTTGCTCTGCGGCTCACGAGTTACTCTCGAAAAATCATAGCATAAGCATTAGCCTAACTTTTACAATTCTATCCCTTGGTCATTTTTAGGTCGTAGAGACGTCGTCGTATTTTCGCCGAAATATACGCCTTTTATTGTCATCCGCAGCATTTAGTTCTACTCGCGTACTCATATTTTATAATCTGTAGTTCCTGAAACTATACATTTTTCAATTATGTTTGAAAAATATTTTTGACGAACATATAATCAAACATAATCTAATAAGGCAAACTTAGGGACTGCAATAATTCAATATAATATAATTATAATTAGCAATGTTCAATTTTTCGGATGATGATTCGTAAACAGTTTTTCAACTATTTGAGTCCTTTTGAATATCTTTTAGTGAGTTCTTCACAGTTATCGGACAACTTGAGCATTTTTCCAGATGCTCCCTTAAACGTGTTGCATGTCTACACTTGTACACTTTTTTGCAATATCTGCACTTATATGCAATATTGTTTTCCTTGTTTGCTGATTTATCTCAAAACCTGCAAACACAACCCCGTGGCTTTATTTTACGACAAAACCCAAGAAATATTTTTATGTCAACCGGCTACCGCACAACACAGACTAATTTTTCAGAATTTTAGGTCAGCTTTTCATCGTACATTAGGAGAACGTGTTAAAACTCTAATTCAACGTAATTACGTGTAATACAACTAATATGCATCTATATGTCTAATGACGAAGACACTTGCAAAGATTTGACACTAGAAAGTGATTAAGAATAAGGCTTAAGAACCATATCTCCGAGCACTTAAACTCTTTAGAACATTAGAACACATCCAACGCTTCTAAGGCCATCAACGCCATATTTAAAAACCATGCACCGACTATGACCAAATGAAGTCGAGCGCAATAATAACTATTACTCCTTTATTATTTCGCGTGATTGCAGAAAGAGTGGAGAAAATTTGAGACTTGTGCAGATCGTGTGAGTTTTTTTTTAGGTGACTCGAGTATCCTCATATCGTTTCAGAGGTACGGCGTTGATAACCTCTCCTCTGTCATTTCACGTTTGAATCAAAATGGTCGCGTTATGTTCGCTATTATCAATACCAGGGTTGCTACAAGACCTGGAAGACCTGGAAGACCTGGAAAAGTCATGGAATTTAAAAATAATGTTTGATAAACCTGGAAAAGTCATGGAATTTTAAAAATTAGACCTGGAAAACCTGGAAAAGTCATGGAATTTTGAAAAAATGACTGGAACT
>WSXT02034319.1:0-13594 GCA_011762715.2 Neuroterus valhalla
CCGCAGATGAGACTTGCCGCAAGGGAGACTTGCCGCAAATGAGACTAGCCGCAAAGAGACTTGCCACAGGTGAGACTTGCCGCAGATGAGACTTGCCGCAGGTGAGACTTGCCGCAAATGAGACTTGCAACAGGTGAGACTTGCCGCATGTGACTCAATATGGACCCAAAAAAACGAAAATTGTTCAACTTAAGAAAATTGATAAAACTGTTGACTATTTTTCGATAAGAAAAATGCGTCAATCACGATGAAGCACTTACTAAATTCAAAAAATACCATTTTCGAGTCAAACAATAAGACGCCAGAAGAAATGATTAATAGAATAATTGTTTATATTGAAAAGGTTTACAAGTTCCATAAAGTATATTAAATTCTTATCAATGATAAGACACTCGTTTTACGTGAAAATCGGTTTTCACGGATATAATTAAACCTCTGCGTTTTGAGACCACCTGAGTCAGAAAAAAGCTATTTTTTTACGATGTTGTCCGTCTGTGGTCTGTGATCTGTAGACTCGATACTTTTCAAAAAAATGATCATATTGGATTGTGCTTTGGCAAACTTTCTCAAGGGCAAAAATGAAAAGTTGAGTTTGTTTAAGAGCTATTTTTGCCCAACGGTCCTGGTTTTATCCATCGAACAAGCTTTTCAAAAAATTTGAATTTAACTCATATTATTTTGGGTGGAATTCGAGTATTTCGTTCAACCTTGATTTTTGATATCAAAAATCGAACTGCATTCATTAGCGGATATCTGTACTTGGTGAAAAATGCGCCCTTTTTGTAGTAAAGTATTCTTTATGGTGAAAAATTCATATTTTTTGAAGTTTATTAGGCTGGTACTTCCACAGTCAAACTTAGGCATTTTTCGTTGCTCAAAATTTTGGGCTTCATTTTGGGGACCAGTAGGGATTTATGGGTTCCTTCACTTTTTTTTTTAAATCCACTTTTCCCAAAGAATACATTTATTCCAGTTGAAGATTCATCATTTCACCCGGAAAATTACATATATTGTTGAAAAATTTAATTCTTGGTCAAAAATGATATGTTCCTTTGAATGTTAATTATTTTCTTCAATGATTCTCCTTTGCGGTTGACAATTCAAATTTCACACTTGAACATTTTACATTTCGATCAAAAATTCATTTATATAGTCTAAAAATTTCATGTTTGCTTCAAAATTATCTTCTTAAACCAAAATGATACCATTCTATCTTTGTTTGGACATTATTATTTGTATATATACTTCAAAATTCAATCATTTTGTTGAAAAATTCTGTTTTTTAGTTGAAAATTAATTCCTGTTCGGAAATTCAACTATTCACTGAAAATGTACTAAACATGAATTTAACATATTGCACTGCAATAACCCTCTAGAGTCTAGAAAATAACCACTTTCCTCATTTTTATGTTTAATTGTATTAATATTACATTCTCATTCTGAATGAGAAGGTATTGGTTTTATGTGAAAAATCACTTTCGCGGATTTGATGAAATCTCCACGTTTTGAGACCCCCTGAGCCAGAAAAAATGGTTTTTACAAAGGTGTCTGTCTGTCTGTCTATAGTCTGTAGTCTGTAATCTGTGTACTCGATAACTTTCGAAAGAATGATCGGATTGGATTTCTCTTTGACACACATTTCGAGGGACCAAAAAGACAGCCTAAGTTTGTTAACCAGCTATTTTGGATGAAAAATGAATGAGGGGGAACATTTTGAGCATTTTTTTGGACTCTTTTTCCAAGACTTAGAAATTATAAGCACGGTTTCTTGTAGTAGGTAAAAAATGAAACAATTTATCTTCGTGACTTTTTTTGATGAAAGCAAAATTGCCAGAGTTATGGCATTTTTAAAATCCAAAAATTTAAAGGATATTTCCGATGAGAAGAATAGTCTTCGTTCTAATCGCGATAACGCATTTACAAAAAAAAATTCCATCTTCAAGCCAAACGATAAGGAACAGGAAGAAAAAATTGATAGAAAAATTGTTCTTCGTTCTACAAGTTTTACATGAAATTTTTTTCAATAATGTGTATATTTTTTTCTTGTTTCAATCGTGATAACGCTTTTTAAACCATGTTACATTCAATTTGCTAGCCAAACTATGCGAGATGTAAATATTAGTGGCGAGTATTGTAATGAGAATGTGTTCCTTAAGGCCAGTAGAGCCTTATATTTCATCAAAAATATAAAAAAAATCAATAATCTTCATAGAAATAGAGGTTTTTAGCAGTTTTGCGAAAATTCGCCGAGCGCGAAGCGCCGGGTGAAAAACAAACCGAGCGCGTAGCGCGAGGTAAATACGTTATCGAGCGCGAAGCGCGCTATAAGAATGTGCCCGCACAGTGGGCACATTTTTTTTTTAATGTTTACCTAATATTCAGGGAATATTCAATATATTAATACATTAAAAAGAAATTCAATTCAGATTATTGTAAATGCTGAAAAACAGTTTGATATAAGTAAGTATGTAAATGATAAAGAATCCAGTGGACTGATAACTTCCATTCCACAAATAAAAAATCATTCTTATCTAATCTGATATGACGAATCTTAAGACAAACTTAAAAATTCTCTGAGATTCCTAGCTTTAACAGATTGTAAAAAATAAAATACAAGTTTTTTCATGTAATACAGTGATATATTTAGATCTTATGAATATTTTTGCAATCTTGTTGTACACATTTATTCATAAAGAAATATCAATTTACAGAATCCATTTCAAATCAGAGTGCGTGCTACCCCTTAAGTTTGAAAATCTCTTGAAAGCGAAAATAAATCAGATTTGAAATTTACACTTAGTTTTTTTGAAAACCCGATTTTTTAAACCTCTCTCACTTTCGACGTAATTGAGATATTTATCATTTTCCTCTCGATTCCAAAACAATTTATTATTTTTCTTCGCAACTCGAACAAAAGCTTATAAAATGTTCAAAATTATAAAAGTTTGTATCTTTGATTCGATGAAAAAAAAATTCTCCTGAAGTACATTGAAGTACAAATTGGAATAAAAAGTAGCGAACGATATGAGGGTGGTTTTTCTAAGAAAGTGATTAATATTTGAATTAGTTCAAAAGATTTGAGAAACTTATAGAGGTTTGAAGGAACAAGTTCTGGTTTCTTGCTTTCTTTCTTTTAAAAGAAAGGCGAATGGATTATTTTAAGAAATAAATGTAATTATGACTCGAAACAGGAAATTTTCATGAAAAGTTCCTTGAATTGAAGATTATTTATTAAATTGTAAAAAAGCAATTTCAAACTGAATAATTGAATTTCTGAATAATTCAGTAGAAAGCATTTAACATTCTTTTCCATTATTAAAATGCTGAAATATTCTACAATATCGAATCACACTATTTGGAGCTAGTAGCAGCATTTTGTGGGAAATAAACTTTGTTTTTCAACGAAAATAACGTCGAAGTCGTAGAGATTTGTCTTCGATTTTAATAGTTCGAAATGTAAAATTTATTTTTCAAGAAATATGAGAATAATATTATGATGTTAAAATCAAAATTAAAAATGTGAAAATACTTCACTATTTTTTTTATTGGATTTTTTTTGTTAATGATTTCTATTTATGATGGTCAAGATATTCAAAAAGGCAGTTCAAGAGAAACCTAAATTGAGAAAACTCCTTTGTGAAATAAATGTTATTTTTTGATATAACATATGAAATATTTCTACACATTCAAGAAATTCGTAAAATCTAAAAATAAATGAATTATGAACGGAATACTACAAGTAGGAATGAAATTTTTCAACTTTCAACAGTAGTGAACGTTCTACATTCAAACATTAAGCTAGAATGGGGATAGTGAAATATGCAAGGATTTAGGATTAGTGTTCTACTGTTCGTGAACGCAGTTTTCAATGAAATTGTAAAAAAATAAATATGGCTATTTCCAACTGATTAATTGAAATTTCGCAAGATTCAGTAGAAAATTGAACATTCTTTTTCATTAGAAAAACATTGGAATTCCCTTAAATATCTAATCAAATTATTCTGAATTAGTAGCAATATTTCATGAGAAATAAACTTTGTTTTCAAAAAAAATAACGCCAGAGTCGTAGAGATTTATCTTAGATCTTAATGGTTGAAATTTTAACCTTTATTTTTCAAAAAAAGTGAAAATACTTCAATATTTTTTTTATTCGATTATTCATTTTATGATTTTGCTCCACAAATGGTAAAGATAGCTCTCGAGTATCGAAGAATTGGCAACAACAAATCCGGGAAAAACTAAAAGGAAAGACAAAGGATATTATTTCAGGGTGTAAAAAATCACAATTTTATCCTGTATCCTGTTATTATTGAAAGTTAACGGAGAATTTCAGAAAATCATTTTAATTCGTATTAAGAAGTGCGAATTTTCAGAAACAATCTATGTTCCAAATCAGGATTCTTCAGATTTAAGAATTTTCTAGTCCCAAATTCTGATGGAGAATGATGTTAATGAATATAATTCTCATTTGGAATAGATCATTTTTTGAGATGAATGTGATCAGGACTTGGAACAGAAAAATAATCTGAAGAATCATAATTTTTACTCTGGCACAGGAAATTTATGTAGAAATTTAAAGATTGAATAATAATTCGGAAAAAGAACTGCTCATTTTCGTCAAGAATAATAATTCCCTGTGTAGGTTTAGTTTGGAAAATGGAATCTCGTTGGGAATTATAATTTGACTCAAGAGAAAAAGTTTTTGACATGGAACGATAACATAGGGATTTATATATCCATTAGAGTAAAGGAAATCGCAGAAATCTCTGTTCTATTTGACAATTATTATTCTCTGTTCTGAATTATGATTTTAATTCTTAGGACCAAAACTGATCTAACGTTGCTTATTTGTTCACCTTTGGATACACATTATAAAAACTTTTCGCTCGCATCAAACTAAAATCAAGAGTCCATTCATATTAATGAATATAAGCGAAACAGTGACATGCGCATATGCATGCTTCGATTCTGAAAATTTGCTTACTTGCGAGAAATTACCACTTTCTTTTTAAATACATCCATACTTCATGAGAGGGATAATATTTATATTTTTCCATTATTAAAAAACCTTCAGCAAATTTGTTTCTCGGTAGGATTTTTTAGCTGACCTCGGTTATGATTTTATCTCGCGCTACGCGCTCAGTCTTTGTTCTTCCCTACATTTGCATACTATAACGAAATTTTTAATAAGAATCTCGCTATAACCCTTGGTTCCAAAACAATGTTAAATATCAAAAAAATTCTTAAAATTGATTATATCTGATTAGGGCACCAGATCCTTCCCGGATCAGAACATAATTTTAGTAAACTTTTAACAAAAAATCAAATTTAAAAAAAAATCAAAATTTGTTTCGAACCAAAAATAATAATGTTGGCTAACTCACAAGGGGAAGCTCCGGACTGGGTTATTGAAGTTTTGTTAGACCAACATCAATAGATAGAATATTGAAAAATATTGCACACGTGTCCCCGCGTTTTTTTAAGTGGGCCCTGGTTTTGCAATATTAGGGTTTTTAAAATCACGCTCGCAGCGGTAAACAAAATACTACCTAGTCTGTTTCTCTACGTTCATGTAGTGATGGTGGCTCAGCGGTTGAACGCTTGCCTTCTACTCCGATGCCGCCGGATCAAATCTCCGGCAGGGTCATTTTTTTCTACTGGCAACCATAAAAAAAAATTATTTAAAGACGCTTCCTCGGTAACTGAAATTTTATACTTTTGAAATATTTGGACAGTTTCAGTAATAATAGTAAATAATAGTACCAATAAATATTTATTAATAATTATAAGTAAATAACAATTATTCCAACTGTCCAAATATTTCTGGAGTATAAAATTTCAGTTACCGAGAAAGCGTCATCAAATAATTGTTTTTTTATAGTTGCCAGTGGAAAAAAATGACCCTGCCGGAGATTTGATCTGGCGGCATCGGAGTAGAAGGCGAGCGTTCAACCGACCATCACTACATGAACGTAGAGGAACACACAAGGTAGTAGTTGTTTTACCGCTGCGACACGCGGGACACGTGTGCGATAATTTTTAATATTCTATCGATTGATGATGGTCTTATCAGAATTTCGATACCCCAGACCAGAGCTTCCCTCTGTCAGCCCCGTCTGGAAGAGGGTAGAGGGGGTGGTCCACGAAAATAGAATTTAACTAATAAACTTAATAAATATTATTCAACCTAATTAAACTTAATTTTTCAAATTGCACTCTTTTTAACAATGACTGTAATTTTACTATATGAATAAAACAAATATGGAGGAATCTTCATTCCCCGTTTCTCGGTTACACAAAAAAAATTGACACATTAAAAACAATCGGGACGACACATTAACATGATATTAAAATTAACCAATTACGATCTTTCGACTTGGTTTTCCAAGACTTTAAAATTGGGTCTACAACAATAATTAAACTTGTCAAATCAAGACTGAAACGATGAATTATTTTGGGGAACTTATGGACAAAATTTCATACATATGAAATAAGAAATAAATCAGGGGATTACTAACAGGGCAGGGTCTCAAACAATCTCAAGGGAAACATCGAGGATAAGGACACTCAAATTATAGACACGAAATAGAAAAGGACAGCATGTAAATTCACAACAAACTCCAGACAAGGAAATCCTCTTAAATAAATAACGAGGACAGATAAACATAACAAAGCATGATCGAATTACACATAAACACACAAGGGGGAATATACACTGTTTACGAGGATTTTCCTTTTCTGAAATGAAAATCACAATTTTACCTTCAATTAATCACGCAGAATGAATCTAGGAACCCTGGGGCACACCGCGGTCAACACTTATTCAACAAAATCAACACTAATTCAGTTGGATATAGTTAACTTGAAAAATGTTAAAAGCTTCCTTTTTGTGTGTTAATTATTGAGAGTTTAAAAAAAAAATTTCGATTCGAAAGTTGTTCAAGGTTTCATTCTCAAAGCTTGAAATCCAAGAGGTTCACTTCAAATGCTTTATTTTTCAATTTTTTGATCTCATACTTGAAATCTTGATTCCAGGAGCTGTTAAAAATTTGTGCTACAAACACAAGAAAGACTTGAGTGCTCAGTTGGTCGTGGGGGCTAAGGCATGAGCTTTAGACCCACGGTACTGTTTGGTTGTGGGTTCGATTCCTGCCTCGCACTCTGGAAGAGCTTCGGCGGGCCACGGAGAGTCGTGAGCCCGGTACCTCTAGAGTTCTTTCAGTTCTCCAAGTATTAGGTAGCTATTGCTCTTGGTAGTTCGGAACCCACCGTAAATTGCAGGTGATTGTCACGGACTCGGCTATGGACGGGAGAGTTCGGAAACGTTCGGACGTTTCAGTACAATCTTTTATGATTCTCGCAAATGCTGATTGCAAATGTAAGTAGCGGCTCACATTTCAATACAAATTCATATTGAGAATGTTCGTATTTCGTACATTTCTTATAACTTGTTATTAGCGATTATCATTCCTTCACACTTACAATTTTCAAACAGTAAATAAGACTATCTCTAAACGACTGTACTAATTTTTGCTTTCTCAAGTTTATAATAATACATACAGAAATAGAATAATCTGTTATTATAGTAGGAATTTATGTTTCAGTTCCTCGATCATCACTAAATCCTTCCATTTTATTTGATTTAATGGTACAAAGTAAACTGAATATTCATATCAAAAGCTATTCAGTGCAGCTCGAAATAGTCAGGAGTTATTCGTAGAAGGATATTGGACTTATCACTCCATGTATACCCCTTTCGGGGTTTTACATATCTACATTCCCCCCTCTCACAGGAGATTGTCAGACATTTAACCCTTCAACTCGTCGGTCGATAATCGACTGCGCTCAGGAGTTTTGGTTTTCTGCAATTTTCCTCTCCTCTTATCAAATTTTTAGGCCAATGCGAGCGTTTTAAATGAAAAATCCGGCTGTTGACGTTAGGGGTTTCAGAGATTAAAAATCCCACAGGATTGAGTACGTCAGGCATTGCTCGGAGGCTTATTATGAGGGTTGGGGTTATTGGAGATTTCGGGAAGGGATTTGAGTTGAAGGTTTAAATTTCTGATGATCTTCTGTTCGAGGGGGGAATATAGATATGTAAAAACCCGAAAAAGGTATACATGGAGTGATGAATCTAATCTAATCGTAGAAGGATATTTCGAGAAAACATGGACAGGGAAGCTCGTTTCAATGAAAAACGGTTTCAGCTGAGTGAGCCCTAGATGGCCACCGAAAATTTATTGTGTGATTGCTCAGTACAATTTTGTCCTAATGTTCCCCTTCTTTGAAAGCAAAAACATTCAATGTTCATTTTTTGCGTCTAGATTATACACGTCATTGTCTCGATGTTAGGAATGCTTACTATGCTCGTGTTTGGGTGGAAAATATACGCGAAGCTGTAAAAGATCAAGAAGGAATTTTTGTACCCATGAATTTTTTTGGAAATATATTTTCATTGCATACTGTTATCAGAAATATGCACATACGACTACAACAATTGCAGAAATTATCAAACTCACGACTTTGGTAGAGGTTGGGAGGTTATAGAATTGAATCTGTCGAGTCAGATGTGTTTGTTATAGCTGTCCTTGTTCTTGGCGCGTAGAGCACTGTCGCTGTCAGACACGGCCAGCTGCGCCGAAAACAGTGGGGGAAAATGAGGTTGTGGGTTGGACGGAGCTCTCTAGGTTGGACTAGAGAGCCTCAAGGTAGAGAGTTGCGAACCTGCTCCGCGCTAATTGGTCAAGGTGAAGCGCGGACATCTTGCACTCATACTAGAGAGCACCATTTGCCTCAAGCAGAAAAGTTGGAGAACCAGCTCAGCGCTGATTGGTCGAGGTGAATCGTTGACCAAGTTCGCAACTCTCTACCTTGAGGCTCTCTAGGTTGAACGTAAGAGAAGCTGGCTGGCGGCAAATTCAAATTTTTACCAAATCATTGTTGCTTGTCTAGTTTATTTCGAAGCATTTTTTTATGTGAATATTCGAGCGCATACCTGACTTGTGTATTTTCAACTTTGTATGCGAAAACAATGTCTGTTTGACCTCGACGAATCTGGTGTAGGAATTGGATTTCTCCTCGTTAGATTTCCGAAATAGAGAAATAGAGAAAAGTCCTATACGAATAATTCACGAAGTTCAGACGAATATATGAAAAACGAATCTATTGTGTCCGTTTGTAAACACGATAACTCCTGAAAAAATGAACCGATCAAGTCGATCTTTGTTGCAATTGTTATTCGATCCAAAAGGAAGAATAAGTTCGTTAGCCAGATATTTTGGATGGGAATTCAAAAAGTGAGAATATTCTTAAAACTCTTGAAACCCTTTTTTCCTAGATTCTATAATTCTACTATGAAATTTATCTCAACGACTTCATTCAATAAAAAATAATTCCCAGAGTTAGACTATTTTTTAAATTCAAGAATACAGACGAAAATTGCGATTCCACGCTATATAACGCAAGATATGGGAAAAAAGTCAACAGGAGAAAAAAGTTGCTTTTTAGTGTCGTATAAGATTATAAGAATAACTTTTCGAATTTCCTTAAAGAATGGAGAATTCATACTTTTACTGTACAAAAATATTATAACGCAATTTTCTAATATGAATTCCGCTATAACCCTTGGTTCCAAAACAAGGTTAAATAATCAACAAGATTATCAAATTTGAAATAATCTGAGATGGGCGCCAGATCCTCCCCGGATCAGAACATACTTTTAGTGAACTTTAAAAAAAAATTAAAGTTAAAAAAAAAAAAAAATTTGTTTAGAACCAAAATTATACGGTTGGCTAACTCAGCCCCGTCTAGAAGAGGGTAGAGGGGTGGTCCACGAAAATAGAATTTAACTAATTAACTAAATAAATAATTTGTAACCTAATTAAACTTAATTTATCAAATTAAACTCTTTTTCCCAATAAATATAATTTTATTATATAAAGAAAACAAATATGGAAGAGTCTACAAATCCCGTTACTCGGGTTACACAAAAACAATTGAAATATTAAAAACAAAAGGGACGACACATTAACGTGATACTAAAATTAACCAATTATAAAATTAATCAATTGAGATCTTTCATCTTGGGTTTCCAAGACTTTAGAATTGGGTCTACAATAATATTCAAACTTGTCAATCAGGACTGTACGATGAATTAATTTGACGAACTTGACGGCAAAAATTCCATACACATGAAATAAGACAGGGGATCACTAAAAGGGCAGGGTCTCAAACAATTTCCAGAGAAAACATGAACGATGGGGACACTCAAATTAAAAAACACGAAATAAAATTAAAAAAAGACAACATATAAATTCTCAATGATGGGGACACTCAAATTATCAACACAAATTGTACAGGCAGCAGGTTATTCAGAAATATATATTCCAGTCAAGGAAATTCTCCTAATTCAAAAAAATGTACTAATTCACATAATAAAGAACTCAATATATGCATACACAAAAGAAAACCAAAGAAAATTTTTCGGAGAAATTTCCTCTCCTGAAATGACAACACAAAATTTACCTTGATGTATTTAGAGATGTAGTACACCAGGAGTACGAGAGTCACACATTTATCACTATATAATTAAATAGAGTCACAGTGTTCGAACACGTCTTCACGCTGCTTCACGCTACCAGAAGTTGCAGACGAAAGATGAAGATCTCCACGCTTCTTCCTGATTGGCTGATAATTGCTATGGTATTTGGCGTTGCTAGGGACTCTTGAAACACGTGAAAATAACCAGGATTGTAGATAGATGGGCAGGGTCCAAACCAAAATGTTCACTTCAGAATCTATTATATATAGATTCGGTCTTCATGATGTTAAATAATTGTCCGAGACATCTTCTCCGAAATATTTGCTCACCAAGCCGGCTACTAGGACTTTAGTGCACGCATCCAAAATAAAGTACCTAGCACCGGAAACGCCCACAGTAATATACGGGCCTGAGTTATGGAAGTCCCACTCGCATTGCCGGGGATCGACAATTATTCTTCTCCAAAAAAAATGAGCTCTTGAATTCCACTCCAAGGTAGATAAGTTAAAGGGTCATCATAAGTATTAGATTTCACTATCCCAAAAGCATTTCAAGAAAATCTTTAATAAGTTTTGAGGTAAGACCAGAAGGATATTTGTAGTTAGGTAACAGCAATAGAGATGGCGGGAAAATTCAAATTGGTCGAGTTCATCCTATAGACAGTAGGCGTCCCCAATGCTTCTAGAAGCCACTCTCACAATCAGGATGGTACAGGAAAAAGGAAGGATGGAATAAATTCATCAGGATGGAACAGGATTCATCAGGAGGGTCCATGCGCAGCCAATACTTATGAGCATAAAACGAAATACAGGCAGAATAATTCTTAATTTTAAAGGGACTAAACTAACAATCCAGTCTTGGAAAACCGCGCAACTTCTGGAGCTAGTCAAATAAATTGAATTATTAACTTTTTATAATTTGTTGATAATCAAAGAAAATTTTAAATCACCTAAATTCTGAAAATACAGACTTGTGACTTGCCACAAAAATGCAACGTCACAAAAGTCATATCTGCGATGTACGAAGATGGTGTTTTCAGTGATAAGGGTTGCAGCCCAAAAATCAAAGTTCGTACTTGTACTTGAGGAAGGTTTTCCAAGATTGGTTATTGATGCATTCAAGATCCCATGAGAAGTCCCAAATTCCATCCGGCTTTTTGTTTAATTTCAATGTAGTAAAGGTGCTAGCCTGATACAAGCTAGCAACGCCACACAAAATTTTATCCTGAAAAAGTGCTTTACCCAAGGAACCGTGAGCCTAGAAGAAAGCCTGAGAACAGCGCAAAATTCTGGTTTCTAAAAAATTGTGTTTTGGTTTTGCGCAGGTTCTAGCTTGATGGGCATCTGAAAGAAATATAAAGTTGTAACTTTCTTTTTTTGGTTGGATATCTAATTTGTGAATAAGCAGTAGGTTTGAGTTTGTGTAGTTCGTTTTTAGTGAGCAAATTTTGTGCGTTTTGTTCAATTTGAATAGTACAAAAACCCTCAAAAACTAGATTAATAATCCAAAACCCAAATAAAACCAAAAATACTAAAACATATGAACTCATCTGCCTCGTGAATGCTCTTCGTACGGCTCCTCCTAGGATTTTCGGTCCTTTGCGAGACAATGCCCTCCACAAATACTTTCCATAATTCCATAATCCCATAATCACTCTCGCTTTTGGAATTGAAGAAGTAGGACAACTTTAAATTGGAAAGATATATTTAAAGATGGAAAATTCGTGAATTGAAATGTTTGATTCGGAACAAAATTGAATCTTGAATAATTCAATTTTGATTGATCAGTTTTCGCATTGTTCTATTTAAGGAGTACAATTTTTCATCGTGGCAAAAATTTATTTGGAAATGGTCTGCAAAAGAGGGAAAGCTAAGCAAAAGAAGCTAGTAAAAATCCTAATGAACGTTCATGAATTTGAATTTGAAAGTCTAGCATTTTTGACATTCAAATTAAACATATTTGACTTTTTATGAACAATAAGTTCCTTTTTTTGGATTATTCAAATGAATTGATAATTCCATTTCTAAGCATTCGTTGAGAAATAGAATATACGACTTTGAAACATTGAATATGAAATTTGAGAAGTTTAACTTTCAATCCGGAATAATTCAAACTCTTATCGACGCTCAAAGGTACTAAAGAATGTTCAAATTTGTCCTTTTTCAATTCAAGCAAGTCCAATACAAAACTGGAAGAGTTTGAATTCTTATCTGAAAATGATTAAATTTCAATTACATCCAATATGAAATTGTCCTCTTTGAAGGTTTGAATATGGAATTGTTTAATTTTGAACATTGTATCAGTCTTTAATTGTTCTGAATGTTTAAGCTCTTTATTCGAAAGTGTTCAATATTAAATAATTTCATTTGAAAATATTACACCTTGAATAACTTTCTATTCGAAATTGCATTATTTTGAAAATTTGAATCCAAATATTTTTAATTCTTATATTTTAATATGGATATATTTGACTTTGAAAGCTTCCAATTCAAACTCATTCCAATCAAAATTTTATAATATGCATTTCTAAACTTCAGATATATAGTTATACAATCTCGGACGTTTTAAAAAAAGGGAAATTTTCAAGATTTTACATTCCAAAGGTAAATTCAGAAATGATTATCTCTGACGAATATTGTTTCAATCAGGAAGTCTAGTTGTTGTGACAAGAAAATTCTAATTATTTTTTTCTGGTTGATTTTCTCTGATTGAAAGCATTCTGGTTATTATTTCTGGTAAATGAAGTCCTACAATACGCTGCCGGTAGCGCGATCGAGTGTGCATGTCGTCTACAGTGCCGCACTTCAAGTGTAAAAAATCAATAAAAAATTCTAAAATCTGAAACATGGAATTCGTACATTTTGATGTTTAATAATTACAAAAAAATTCCGCCCCCCCCCCCTATCCGCTGGGGGAAGCTGTCAATTTCAACCTTCAAGTGTCAAAAATCAATAAAAAGTTCTAAAGTGTTTTCAAAGCTTCCTGCCTAAAATCTTAAAAATGGTTTTTGTACATTTCGATCTTAAATAATTAAAAAAAAAGTTTCATCTCCTT
>WSXT02034330.1:0-13594 GCA_011762715.2 Neuroterus valhalla
GCGCGCTATGAGAATGTGCCCGCGCAGCGGCCAGATTTTTTTGTATAGATTTGGTGTTGTAAATCACCTGTTGCAGTTTAGCTAATGCAGATCAGATGTTATAGTTTCATTTTCGAAGTCTTTTTATTATTGGTCAGCTAGTGCAATCTATGTTGAAGATATCTTTTGAAGGTTAGTTAGTGTAGATCAGAATTGATAGTTAGTCTGTCGTAGGTTTTTAAACTGATTTGTTGTGGCATTTCACCTGTTGGACTTGATCTTTCTAAAACCGATGTTGCAGGTTGGCTTTTGGAGTTTATTTGTTGTTGTTTAACAACTGCAGTCTATTTTAAAGGTATTCAATTGTTGATTAGCTTATGTAGATCAGCTATTGCAGTTAAGCTGTTTCAGTTCATTTTTATAGATGTTTTGTCTAGATCAACTGTTAGAGGTTTGATTATATAGTTCAAATGTTGTAGTTTCAAAGTTCAAAGTGTATTTTTTGTAGCTCATATATTGCAGTCCATGTTTTGAGGTATTCTATTGTAGATTTGTTAATGTAGGTCAAGTATTGTAGTTAGGCTCTTGTTGTTTATTTTCATAGATTTGGTTTTCATACATCATCTGCTGCAGTTAAGCTGGTATAGAATGTAGATCAGATGTTGTAGTTTGTCACTCAAAGTTCGTTTGTTTTGATTTAACTATTGCAGATCAGATATTGGAGTCAGGCTGATGTATTTAATTTCTAAAGATTTCTTTTTAAAGATCTCCTGTTGTAGTTTAGCAAATTTTCGCTATGGATCAACTGTTGCCATTTGGTGTCATTGATATCCTATCGTAGATTAGCTATATTTGATACATCCGAACTTGTGGTTTGGATCTCGTGTTCTTTTGTTAATACAATTGAATTTTCAAGATAATCTGCTCTGTTTTATCCAATGTAGATAAGATATTCGTTTGACTCTTGTAGTTTATTTTTCAGAGATCCACTGTTGCAGTTTTTCAGTCAATATCATCTATTGCATTTTGGTTGTTGCATACTAGTTCTTGTGCATTATAATGTAGACATCATCCAATCTCATCATCAATAACTTCTAAAGTGTTCAGTATTATTTTTTTCAAAGTTAAAGGATAATCTTATGGGTTATTTAACTGATAATGTTTGATGCGTCAAATCGGCTGATATATGATCAAGATAGTGCAGTAAATTGTAATCGCGCATTATCCTCGATACCGCCATCAGCTATGGGGGTCAAGAGATTTTCAGATAAGCACTTCGTAGGCCACTATCTCTCGTACCTTGTGGTTTCGAGCATCCTGAGCCAAGTTTTCTCTGAAAACTTTTCCATTATCCAAACAATGCTGAATAAACGAGGGTCTATTGACGCAATTTACACGACTATTTCTCCCTCGATTCTCCAACAAATGTGCAAATTAACGTCTTGGTGATAACTATCTCGGAGAGGAAAAAAAGGATTTGATAAGTGGTAGTTAGAACCCACTAAGACTCATTCACAGCTCTTACACAAGCTTCTAGTAAAAATTGTTTTATTGCTGTATTTTCTACTGCCTAGAATTTATGAATCAGTTTCTAATCGGGTCCTTGTTTATCAGACCTTTGAATGTTTCAAGAGCAGAGAAACAATTATTGGTACTTTCACCACGTGGGTGCAGCACGTTTCAGTAGAACTATCCGTGAAACTAGTTATGAGCCAGTGTTCCTTAAACAAAATATTTTTTTGGATGTAGGGACAATTGGTCTCTATGTATGAATCAAGCAGCTACAACAGTTAAAACTTTGGTTAAAACTGCGAAACTACAAAAACTGTACTGCAACGAAGAAACTCAAACATCTTAACAACGGATGAACTCAAACACTTTATCTATAAGAGATGAACCACATCAGTTATACTACATTACAGGGGTGTCCAACGCAAGGTTGTCGCGCTTCTTCTTTCTTCCCCTCCTCCGAGTGCTTCATCGAGAATTCTCTTCTCGCTCACCGCATGAATGCGTCCAAGGTGGTAAGGGAGGGGATTGATGAGTGACAGTTGTTTACACCGTTGCTCACGCGTTAGACACATCTGCATCTGTTGCTTGAGTGTTTTAGTTACGCTTTTTTAGTTGATATTACCCATCAAATTTTAAGATTGTTCCAATAGATAATTTTTTTCTGTAAAATTTCTTTTTTAATTCGAGTTTGAAAGTACTTGAAGATTTGTGAAAAGGAGATTCATGACCCCACAGGAAATCCGGTAAAAACTTATTGATTTCTCTCGTGGGACGATGATCCTCCGATTCGCTAAGCGACCTCCTCTTGATGTATAAACATGCATTTTGCGCGTATCCTCTTTCACCAAGTGTACTAGAATGCAATGACGTGCCTTACGGGACTCGAGTTTTACTCAACATTCAAAGAAATTGCTGGTAGTGAAGAAACTGCAATACTCGATGTTGTGAACGATTTTCATGTTCGATTTTCAGAAATAATAATCAATATATTGAAAAATTTGATGCAAATTTCTGTAAAAAAGGACGGCCTCTCAACTCCGCTGGGATTCGAACCCAGGACCTTACCTTCGCCGGACAAGCACTCGTTCTGTAAACTTGGGAAAAGACAAAGATGAAATTAATTTCGATAGTGAAAATTTCCATTTTTTTACAATTATTCTCAAATTTATTAAAAAAGGAACTTCAATGTTCATGCAGACTATTATTCTTTATCCCAAAATTTTATCGAAATTTCAATCCAATCAATATAGAAATCTTACCATTTTTTATTGGAAGTTTATTCTTTCTGATGGAAAAGTCTATTATCATATCTCAAATTGAACATTTTTTTTTTTAAATAAAAATTTGGGAATTCGATTGAAACTATTTTTCTGTCTTGGTTCAACAAATTTTCTTACTGTAAAATTTAACTGTTTGGTAAAAAAACTATCTGTTTCTCTTGAAAATGCAACCATTTTTTTGAATTTGTATTTTTTGGTCCCATGAAATTATTTTTTTTTTAAATGAGTATAATTTTTAGTTAGATTATCACCTATTACATTTTTCGTTGAAAATTTTTTTTTTTTGTCGAAAATTCATATTTTTTCAATAAAATTCAAACTATTTTGTATAGAATGCGTCTTGTCAAATAAAAAAAAAAATTTTTTTTTTTTGAAATTTCAATAGGTATATCCGAAGGTGCTTGTCCAAATTTTTTCGCTGAATTCTTGGCTTTTTATTCTATTTTTGTAATTTCTAGGAGTTGCAGATACTAACTTGAATTTTGGAGGCTGAAAGAAGATTTAATTTTGTATTTTTTTTACAATTTTAAATTTTCTTTAAAGTCTTTTTTGTTCAAAAATTCAACTATTCCAGTAGAAATTTGAACTATTGGATTGAAGATTATCTGATTATTTCTTTTGGAGGAAATCAATTCTCCAAATAAAAGATCGACTATTTTATTTTCGGCTCTGAATTGAACTCTTCCATGGTGAGAGTCTACTATTTTTTCTGGAATTTATGTATTTTGTTATACATTTTTTTATTCTGAAGGAAATACAATCCTCTAGGTTGAAAATTTACCTCTTTATTAAAAATTAATCTTTTCTATTAAAATTTCGCAATTTTTTATGAAACATTAATCTCCTTAATTAAAAATTAATCTTTCGAGTTTAGAAATTCAATAGTTCGGTTTAAAATTAATTAATTTTTCTAAAGTTGTATTTGAAAAATATATATGTGTGTTTCAGTAAGAGTTTCAACTGCCTTCTGAAAAATCAGTATTTATTGAATATATTCAATTATTTTATATTATTACTAATTATTTTTAGTAAAAATATTAAATATCAGTAGGAAAATTTAATCGCATTGGTTGAACATTCGACTGTTTAGTTTGAAACTCATGTATTTTGTTCGAAATTTTTTTTTTTATTCAATCCAATTTTCAGATAAAATTAAATTCGTTGTTAGTGGTAAATATCAACATTATATTTTTCGTTCGGTAGACAATTAATTTTATTGGTTGGAAATTCAATTGTATTATTGAAAAATCATGTTTTTAGATTTTAAATTCAATTGTTTTGTACAAACCTCGCTATTTTGTGCTGGAAATCCAAAAATAATTACAAAATTTTTTTTCTTTTGGACTGAAAAATCTTTTTTCGTTGAAAATTAAAAAGTTTATTGGATGTTCAAGCTATAAGGTTAAAGATGATCGAATCAATTTTTTTATTTTCAGGAATGAATCTCATGATTGAAAATTGAACTATTTTAATTTTATTTAAAAATAATATATTTTATTTATTAGGAAATCAATCTTTCCGATTGAAAATTCATATTTTTCAGTAGGAAATGAATCTTTCCGTCTGAAAATACATCTTTCAGGGTTGAAAATACAATTTTATATAAAAATCGTCTTTATTAGTAAAAATAAATTTGTCTCAGTTGAAAATTTAATTTCTTCCTTGAAAAATCGTATTTGTCGAATTCAAAATTGTACTGTTTTTTAGGAGGCTAATTTTTTTGTTGTAAATAATTTCCTAACTGAAAATTCAACTATTTCATTTTTACTCAAAAACTTATCTTTATTAGGCAATGTTATAAATTCCATTCCTCGTTAAAAATCAATCTTTCAAGGATGGAAATTTTGATTTATAAAAAATTTTTTTAAATTATGAGTTATCATCAAATTTCCTCTTTTTTAATTAAAAATTTATTCAATAGTTTGGTTTGGAATTGACTCATTTTGTTGCAAAATTCTGTATTTATTGGTTATCTGTATTCAATTATTTTATATTATTGGGTACTAATTATTTTTTGTTGAAATATAAAATATTTCATTATAATATTTAATATATTATATTTCATTATATTAAATATTTCATTTAAAAAAATCCGTAGGTATTTTGTTCAAATTTTTTTTTGTTCAATCCAATTTCCAGATAAAATTACAATCGTTTTTAATGGTAATATCAACATTACATTTTTCGTTGGGTAGACAATTAATTTTATTGATAGAAAATTCAATTCTTTCGTTGCGAAATCATATTTTTAGATTTTAAATTTAATGTTTTGTACAAACCTCGCCATTTTGGCTTGAAAATCCAAGGATAATTTCAACATTTTTTTGTCCTTTTGACTGAAAAATCTTTTTTTTGTTGAAAGTTGGAAAGTTTTGTGGATGCTCAAACTATAAGGTTAAAGATGATCGGATCAATTTCTTGTGTGGAAATTATTCTCATGATTGAAAATTAAACTATTTTAATTTTATTTTATATTAATATATTTTATTTTTTAGGAAATCAATCTTTTCGATTGAAAATTCATATTTTCCAGTGGGAAATAAATCTTCTTGTCTGAAAAATAAATAAATAAATTTGTTTCAGTTAAAGATTCAACTTCGTCCTTGAAAACCCGTATTTCTCGAATTCAAAATTGTACTATTTTTTGAAAGGTTACTGTTTTTGGTTATAAATAATTTCCTAACTGAAAATTCAACTATTCTATTCTTGCTCCAAAATTTATCTCTATTAATCAAATCTTTATGAATTTTGTTGAGAATGAATCTCCTTTTCTTTTTTTTTATTTTCTTTGTGAAATATAATCAAGTAGGTTGAATGGCCAACTATTTGGTTGAAAATTTATTTATATTCTTCGTTTCGTGGAAAATGATTCGTTTTGATTGAAAACTCGCATTTCTCAGTAGAAAATCAAAGTTCTTAAAGAATTCTATTCTAAGATTCTCATTTTAGTCATCTTGATTAGTTATAATAGGAGATGCAGTTTACCATCCTCCGGAAAAATAGAAATCTGCTGCACTAACCGGTTTGAAGTCCCTTTCTTAAATTAAAATTGATCTATTTGATTAGAAATACAACATTATACGTACAAGTTTTGAAGAAGTTGGAACATTTCAAGTTACATTTTGAATAATTATTAAAATATTTTCAATTAAACAAATGACCCCTTGAGTTAAAATAAATTTTAATGGCTGCCTAAGCGGCCCCTCGTCGGAGAAGACCTCCCGCAATGCAAGGAATCCTATAATTATCTGCATCATTAAAAATTATTTAAAAATTCTTCATATTTGTGAATGGAAATACCTCCTGTGATTAGAGAAGTGCCCATTTGGAATATTTAATGTTAAATATACACATACTGAAAATACTTTGTATCTCAAGAGCTTTGAAGATGACTCTCATAATTTTATGATTTCATCTTCAATATTTGAATGACCCTTCCTAAGATACCTGTTTCTGTTTATCTAAGCTGAGTGAGTTGAATAACAATTTTGAACTTGTAACAGGTATATTGGATTTTCTCCCAAGGGCTCGTTTTTTCTCAATGCTTGCATTACATTTTTCTCTGGATTCACTCTAGTTATAATTTATCAGAGTGCAGATATACTAAGGCGGAACGAGCTGTAAAAAATATTTTAGAGCTATCGTAAAAATGTCAATTCCACTCAAACAATCTTTAGCAAATGTCACTAAAGCCACTATAAAAAGAGTTGTAAACCTCTCCTCCGAAGCTCTCATCTAGATTATAATGTTATCATCATCCCTTATCATTTTCTAATTATTATCTCCTTTTCATTTACATGATACCTTTCACAATTAATGACTAATAGAAATATTTTTTCTCTGTTTCAGGTGAGTCCCATCTTTATGTAGCAACAGGATATTTAGTGTGAGTGATAAATAATAAGTGTCCAATAAAGTTGAATAGACTTTTATGGCTGAGGACTTAATCAGCTAGGAGAATGATGGGTAATTAAAATGATGGGAAATGAAGCATGTTTTTTATGGTTTTAGATTATTCTATTTTACGTATCTGAATTGTGATACGTAATTTAGTTCAGCTTGAGGAGGGCATCTGATTTAGTTAAGCGAAATCAGTGCACGTAACTTAATAATGCTGAATTAGCAGAGCTGAATTAGGTGACCATATTCAATTGAGCTGATTCGGGGCACCTATTTGAGCTCATCTGAATCATTGAACCAAATTTAGCTCAGCTGAATCAGGGAACCAAATTTAGCTCAGCTAAATCAGGGAACCAAATTTAGCTCTGCTCAATCAGAAAACTAAATGTAGCTCAGCTGAATCAGGAAACCAAATTTAGCCCAACGAAATGTGTGCACGTAAGTTAATACGGCTGAATTAGCAGAGGTTAGGTTAGGTTACCATTATTAGTTGAGCTGAATCAGGGAACCAAATTCAGCTCAGCTAAATCAGGGTTCTTGAATTAGTTCAGCGAAATCAGTGCACGTGTCTTAATACGGCTGGATTAGGTTACCATATTCAATTTAACTAAATCCGGGCGCCTATTTTAACTCAGCTGAATCAGGGAACCAAGTTTAGCTCGGCTGAACCAGGGCTCTTGATTTAGTTCAGTGTAATCAGTGCACGTAACTTAATGCGGCTGAATTAGCAGAGCTAAATTAGGTTGTCATATTCAATTGAGCTGAATCGAGTCACATATCTAAGCTTAGCTGAATCAGGGAACCAAATTTAGCTCAGCTGAATCAGGAAACCAAATTTAGCCCAACGAAATGTGTGCACGTAAGTTAATACGGCTGAATTAGCAGAGGTTAGGTTAGGTTACCATTATTAGTTGAGCTGAATCAGGGAACCAAATTCAGCTCAGCTAAATCAGGGTTCTTGAATTAGTTCAGCGAAATCAGTGCACGTGTCTTAATACGGCTGGATTAGGTTACCATATTCAATTTAACTAAATCCGGGCGCCTATTTTAACTCAGCTGAATCAGGGAACCAAGTTTAGCTCGGCTGAACCAGGGCTCTTGATTTAGTTCAGTGTAATCAGTGCACGTAACTTAATGCGGCTGAATTAGCAGAGCTAAATTAGGTTGTCATATTCAATTGAGCTGGATCGAGTCACATATTTAAGCTTAGCTGAATCAGGAAACCAAATTTAGCTCAGCTGAATCAGGGCTCTTCATTTACTTCGGAGTAATCGGTGCACGTAACTTAATACGGCTGAACTAGCAGATCTAAATTAGATTACCATACTTTGTTTAGCTGAATTAGGGAACTTATTTTAGCTCAGCTGAATCAGGCAACAAAATTTAGCTCAGCTGAATTAGGGCCCTCGAATTAGTTCATCGAAATCAGTTCACGTATCTTAATACGGCTGAATTAGGTTACCATACTATTTAATTTAGCTAAATCAGGGCGCCTATTCTAGCTCAGCTTAATCAGAGCTCTTGATTTAGTTCAGTGTAATCAGGGCCTGTTATTTGATATGGCTGAATTAGCAGAGCTAAATGAGGTTACCATATGTTCAGTTTAGCTCAATTAGGCCACCTGTTTAAGCCCAGCTGTATCAGAAAGCCAAATTTAGCTCGGCTGAATCAGGGCTCTTGATTTAGTTTAGGGGAATCAGTGCACTTGACCAAATACGGCTGAATTAGCAGAGCTTAATTAGGTAACCATATTTACTTGATTGTAATCAGGGAAATTGTTTTAGCTCAGCTGAATCAGGGAACCAAGTAAGCTCAACTCAATCAGGACTCTTTATTTAGTTCAATGTAATCAGTGCCCGTACTTTTATATGACTGAATTAGCAGAGCTAAATAAGGTTACCATATGTTCAGTTTAGCTCAATTAGGCCACCTGTTTAAGCCCAGCTGTATCAGAAAGCCAAATTTAGCTCGGCTGAATCAGGGCTCTTGATTTAGTTTAGGGGAATCAGTGCACTTGACCAAATACGGCTGAATTAGCAGAGCTTAATTAGGTAACCATATTTACTTGATTGTAATCAGGGAAATTGTTTTAGCTCAGCTGAATCAGGGAACCAAGTAAGCTCAACTCAATCAGGACTCTTTATTTAGTTCAATGTAATCAGTGCCCGTACTTTTATATGACTGAATTAGCAGAGCTAAATAAGGTTACCATATGTTGAGTTTAGCTGAATTTGGGCACCTATTTGAGCTCAGCTAAATCAGAAAGCCAAATTTAGCTCGGCTGAATCAGGGAACCTATTTCAGCTGAGCTGAATCAGGGAACCAAATGTAGCTCAGCTGAATCAGGGCTCGTGATTAAGTTCAGGGAAATCAGTGATTGTTACTTGATACGGCTGAATTAGCAGAGGTTGATTAGGTTACCATATTTAGTTGAGCTGAATCAGGGCACCTATTCTAGCTCAGCTGAATCAGGGAACTAAATTTATCTGAACTGATTAGAACTCTTGATTCAGTTCAGTGAAATCAGTGCACGTATCTTAATACGGCTACACTAGCATCGCTAAATTAGGTTGCCATACACAGAAAAAAAAGATTACTTGAATCAAAGAAAAGCAGGACTGAATTTCAAGTCCAGCTGAATCAGGAAACCGAATTTAGCTCAGCTGAATCAGGGCACCTATTTTAGTCTAACTGAATCAGGGAAACAATTTAAGCTCAGCTGAATCAGGGCTCCTGATTTAGTTCAACGTAATCAATGCACGTAACTTGAAACGGTTGAATTAGCAGTGCTAGATTCCAATATATCAAGTTTGGCTGAATCAGGGCACCTATTGGAGCTCAGCTAAATCAGAAAACCAAATTTATCCCTGCTGAATCAGAGCACCTATTTGAGCTTAGCTGAATCAGGAAACCAAATTTAGCTGAGCTGAATCAGGGCTCTTGATTTATTTCAGCGAAGTCGATGCACGTACCTAAATTAGGTAAACATACTCAGTTTATCGGAATCAGTGCACCTGTTCTAGCTTAGCTGAATCAGGGAACCAAATTCAGCTCAAAGAAACCAGTGCACGTAACTTAATATGGCTGAATTAGTGGAGCTAAATTAGGTTACCATATTCATTTAAGCTGAATCAGGGCATCTATTTTAGCTCAGCTGAATCAGGAAACCTATTTTAGCTCAGCTAAATCAGGGCACCTATTTTAGCTCAGCTGAATCAGGACACCTATTTTAGCTCAGCTGAATCAGGGCACCTATTTTAGCTCAGCCGAATCAGGGAACAAAGTTAAGCTTAGCTAAACATGTGCACATATCTCGAAACAGCTGAAACAGCTGAGCTGAACTGGAAGTATCAATATACTTCAATTGAAACAGTTGCAGTTTTAAGTATTTTAGAAGAGCTGATACAGTTTATCTGAATCAGCATACATAGTTGCTTGAGACAGTTAAATAAACCTAAATTATGTAGGACAGGTCATCGGATTTGAATACATTAGAACTAACTTTTGAGAATAGTTGCACCTGAAACTGCTACTCAAATCAACTGATAAACACAAATGTCCTGAAATTTGTGAAATCAGCCAGCTAATGTTCAGCTGAATCAGGACACTTATTTGAGCTGAATAAGTTTAATTTTTTGGTTGCAAATTTAATCATTTTTTTTTTGTTCGTGATTTCTGATTTTGTGTAACTTCTCGTCACTTTTTGAAATGATAACTTTTCACGGCACGTTGTGAGCTTGCAAATAAGGGGAAGTGCAGCGTAACGTTGAAACACTGTCAGGGAAAGTGCGGGCTTTCCAGTCTCTAACTCTCTTCCCCTCAATCCTTCGCTCCCCACTGAGAGCGGTATGTAG
Source organism: Neuroterus valhalla (assembly GCA_011762715.2). Taxonomy (NCBI): domain Eukaryota; kingdom Metazoa; phylum Arthropoda; class Insecta; order Hymenoptera; family Cynipidae; genus Neuroterus; species Neuroterus valhalla. Next base: position 10,526 of record WSXT02034330.1, read on the forward strand.
CGGTGTATAGCGGCATCTGGCACATGAGCACTACGGTATTTGTTTTTATTTGCGTTACACGGATCGGAAAAATTAGTTATTTATTCGGGGAATGAAAAAATGATTAACAATTTAAGAAACAAAATAATGAAGAAGTGTCATCTTTTCATTTTTGATTCTTTGCAATGGAATCACAAGTCAATAGAACGTTGGTCAATTAAAATAAGAGGGATGGAAATCATGAATCTGAAGTCTATATCGGGATTATTTTGAGTTAGCGTGTTTAATTGAATTGGTAGAATCGAATTCATGGACACAATTGAAAAGCGATTTCATCATCAATCGAGCGTTATAACGTATGTATATGTAGGTCCGTTTCTGGTCCATTTAAACGCTTGTGCCTCGTTAGCGGGTAATGATTATTCGGTTATGGGCTCCCGTATAATTTAATAACGATCTGCCGCGGTTAGGCGTAACAGTGCCACGTCACCATTCTCTTCCCTGATGATGACGCTCTCCACGCATAATCGGTCGTTACGCACGATGACGTGCGTTTTGCGTGAGACTACGAGAATTTTATTATTATTTTTTTTTGTTATTATTATTTCTTTCATTATGGCGCCTGCTAACTTTGTTATCTTTTTAAAGAGATTTCTGTTGAGTCAACTCCCTTCTCTTGTTAACTTATCTGCTGAAAATTTATTCCAATCAGATTACCACATACAGATACATTCCAAAGGAAAGGTCATCGTCATTGATTGAAGCTGAATGTCGGTACAGATAGTTTGAAACAGCTCAATTATATGAGCTAAATTAGGAAACTGAATGTAGAACACAGCTGATATAGTACGCTGAAAATACAACATCTGAATTAGCACACCTAGTTTTTGAAAGCTTTTCACCTAAATGAAAGCTCACTTAGCACAATAATAAAACAGTAGCTAAATTAGTATGTTCCAAATCTATAACTACTGAGCATACCTAATCACAACATCTGATTTAGCGTGCTTAACTTGGAACAACTGATTGAGGTAAGGGTCATTTTCGCGTTGCGGCATAAACAGGCCTTACAGTTGTTATATTTCTTCACCAGGATGACAGAGTTGACCTAATTAGGAGCAGTTGAATAAGTACTCTGATTTTACAACAGCTGAATTAGCAGACCTGAGTAGAAACAGCTGATTCATTCTACCTAATCAGAAACATCTGGAGTGGTACACTGACTTCACAACAACTAAATTAGTATTCAATTAAAACAGTTGAATAAGAGCATCTTATTAGAACATCTTATTCAGTGCGCCTAACTTGAAACAACTGCTTGACGTAAGGGTCTCCTTAGCGTTTCGGCATAAACAGACTCCACGCAAAACTGTAGTTGTTACGTTTCTTCATAAGAACGAGAAAGTTCACCGAATGAGAAACAGCTGAATTGGCAAACCTCATTACAACATCTGAATTAGTGTAGCGAACTTGGAACAACTGATTTAGTTCGGCCGACCTAATAAAGGAGCATAAAAACTGCAGTTTAACATGGAGTATTTAGTAAACGATTAGTAAACGCAATTCAGAACAGCTGATTTATTGTACCCAATCAGAAACGTTTAGAGTGGTGCACTGACTTCACAACTAATAAGTTTTTTATTAAAACAGCTGAATTAGAGCATCTTATTAGAACATCTCGTAAAGTGCGCTTCACTTGGAACAGTTGATTGACGTTAGAGTCATCTTCGTGTTGTGGCATTAACAGGCCTTAGAGTTGGTATGTTCCTTTATCAGGACCACAGACTTAACCCAATTAGAAACAGCTGAATCAGTACCCTGGTTTTCAACAGCTGCATTTGTGAGCCCCATCTAAAACAACTCATTTATTTTACCTACGCAGAAATAGCTGGAGAAGTACCTCCTATTTAAACATCTGAATTAGTATATCTTATTTCAACATTTGAATGAGCATATCCTATTTTAACATCTGAATATTTAGTATATCATATCTACACATCAGAATTACTATATCCTATTTCAACATCTGAATTAGCATACCCTATTTTAACATCTGAATTACTATATCCTATTTCAACTTCTAAATTAGTATATCTTATTTCAACATCTGAATTAGCATATCTTATTTCAACATCTGAATTAGTATATCCTATTTCAACTTCTAAATTAGTATATCTTATTTCAACATCTGAATTAGCATATCTTATTTCAACATCTGAATTAGTATATCCTATTTCAACATCTGAAATAGTGTATCCTATTCCATCATCTGAATCAGTTAATCCAACATATACAGACTATCCAGTTCTGCGGTCCTGATGAAGGAACATAACAACAACAGTTTGAAATGAGGCCTGTTTATGCCGCAATGCCAAGAAACATCTGAATTATTATATACTATTTCAACATCTGAATTAGTAGGTACATCTTTTTTCAACAGCTGAATTAGTATATCTGATTTCAGCATTTGAATGAGTATATCCTTTTTCAGTATCTGAATTAGTATATCTTATTCCAACATCTGCATTAGTGATCCCAACTAAAACAGCCTATTTAGTTATGCCGTCCTGATGAAAGAAACTAACAATTGCAGTTTGAAGTCAGGCTTGTTTATGCTGCAATGCCAAGTAACATCTGAATCAGTATATCTTATTTCAATATCTCAATTAGAATATCTTATTTCAACATCTGAATTAGTACATCTAATTCCAAAATCTGAATTAGTATATCCTATTTTAACATCTGAATTAGAATATCTTATTTCAACATCTGAATTAGTACATCCTATTTTAACATCTGAATTAGTATATCCTTTCTCAACATCTGAATTAGTATAACTTATTTCAACATCTGAATTAGAATATCTTATTTCAACATCTGAATTAGTACATCTAATTCCAAAATCTGAATTAGTATATCCTATTTTAACATCTGAATTAGAATATCTTATTTCAACATCTGAATTAGTACATCCTATTTTAACATCTGAATTAGTATATCCTTTCTCAACATCTGAATTAGTATATCCTATTTCAAGATCGGAATTCGTATATCTTATCTTAACATCTAAATTAGTATAACATATTTTAA
>WSXT02034341.1:0-13594 GCA_011762715.2 Neuroterus valhalla
TGCACGATGCAAAAGAAAACGTTATTTTTCGTGCTCTAATAAAGAGCATTTATTTTCAAAAAAGACCAGATTATCGACAACCTTCTTTACATCTTTCATCCTCTGATTATCAATGTTCAACAACCCAAGAACTTCCATCTCATTATTTAGAAAAAATCATTTCTGAATAAAAATATCAATTTGCAGACGAAAATGGGAAAGTTTATTTTTCATTTAAAAAAATCCTCAACGAAAATAAAATTAAAAAAATTTTTTTTTTTTTATTCAAGGTGATCTTTCAATCGAAAGAGTATTTTCCTACCAAAAAAGACAAAATTTCAACAAGATGCATGAACTTTCAAACAAATACTTGAATTTTCAAGTAAAAATGGAATATTGAAAGTTTTATAAAAAAGATCAATTTGAATTCCAATAAGACAAGCTAAATTTTTGATTAAAAACGCCAATTTTTAACAAAAAAAGAAACACATTTTCTAACAAAGAGATTAATCTTGATCCCAGAAAAATAAATTCCTAACAAAACAGTTCAACTTCTAACTGAGAAGTTTAAATTATTACCAAAAAAATTACTACTACAAACATGGCTGCCTATGGGATTCGGCATGCATATGATTAGAATTATTTGTGTAGGAATATTTGGTAATTAACGATAGATTTTATTTAATGATCATGATAATAATTCTATTGAATAATCACGTAATAACTGCATTAAAAACAAACCAGGAAATACATCATCAACGCTGAAATGCAGAGAGCAAACTAGTATTTGTTGATCAGTATCTTGAATCCTGAGTCATTTTAACCATTTGGAACGTTTATCAACAACAATGCTTTCTACAACACGACTTTCCACTTTAATAGTACCACTGACAAATGTTGGTACTTTATAGAAACTCCAATTTGTTTTGATATTTTTTTGGAGTCACAATTGACAACACAGCACACTTTGCCTCTGCGAGTATCGTTCCTCTTTCTATGATTCCAGGAGAATTCCATTTTTAAGATTTTATATTAACTTAATAAACTTCTTATGTACTTCTTGCTGATTAATCTGACACAAAATTGATTAATCTCGCGTTATTTGAGTGCAACACGCATGTAAACAATTCTATGTACGTGTATCCCATAGGCAGACACGTTGGTTAGTTTGCTAGATGGCCATCAGGTCTCGCATTGCAACTTTAAATTCCAAATATTAATGCTCCACATATGCACACCCGTCTCGGACTTGTGTCGCAAGTTGAGTGGGTGAATGTGCGTAGCCACATCTCTTCTTTATTTTCAAAGTTTTATTTCAATACAAAAAAAAAAAAAATACAAAAATACAAAATATGTCTGTAAAATAATTCATCAGGAAGCTTAGAATAGCCATAGGGCGCGTGCTAGATTGGCCCAATTTCAGTAATGAGAACAAGTATTATTCACTTTCAAGTCCCATTTTCCAAATACTCATTTCGATAGCCGAAATGTTAACTACGAGGTCACTTTTGCTGTCACAAATGACATAAATAATGTCTTGTTGTTTGTGCTCTCCACCGATATATTTGCGAATGATCCTTTAATGTCCACAGGGAAAAATGACTCCGTCCAGGTTCATGATCTGATCACATACTATAGCTTTGTTTTCTTTCAAAAACTGCCAAGTTCTACCAGTGATAATATTGGATCTGATAATAAAATCCATCAGTATTTCAACATCGTCCAAATGGAATATTTGATCGAGTTCGTCACATATAAGCGGAAAAATGTCTTGGTTTTTTCACATTGGTATTCTGTGCATTGTCCAAAATTATTCTTTTCCGTCCTGTTCGACAATAGTCTTGAAAATGGCCCAGAAAACCACATTTCCCACAATTTATAAATCTTGCAGGGCATTGGATGTCTGACGTGTGATTCCAGCCTCCGCATCTTAAACATCCACCGTAATTGGTGACTGGAAGAGCTCTTTGATCTTGTTTTTGGTATCTGTTCGGATCGAACTTGTTGACTTCGACCACGTTAGAGCAACCTTGGTTAGTTTGGTTCTCCTTGTCAGATTGTTCTATATCTCGACCAACTGCTTCTAGAGCATTCGCTTCTGCTATTATTTTGTCCACTGTGATGGAATCTCCAGTAGTTAATATTTTCTTCCGAAGCTCCACCGAACAGCATTTTTCCGTTATTTGATCAATAAGGTTTTCATCTTTGTCTGCAAACTGACATTTTTCAGCTTGATTTTTCAATTTGAGTACAAAATTCTCAAAGTTTTCCCCATCTTCTTGTCTTATCATTCGAAATATGTACCGTTCACAAATTTTACTCTGCTTCGAAGAAAAATACTCATCTAATTTGTCAAGTGCAACTTTATATACGTCGACATCCTGCGTTTCTTCAGCATGGGCTCCAGGGGTATTGTGATAAACCTTTTGTAGGGACGATCCCCCTAAGCGCAACAAGATTTCTCTTTTCTTTCTAGGTATGTTGACATTTGATGCTAAGAGGAACGTCTCCAACGCCTTTTTCCATTTTTCCCAGCGGGCGCCAAGTGAAGCTAAGTCATCTTCACAGTCAAATTTCTCTAGCTGAGCGGTACTTGAAACCTGCAAAAACACACAAACGCTCTTTTTTCCTTCATTTGATCCTTTAGAAATTGGTAATCCGCTACAGGCACGTGATGCATTTCAATATTACACACAGAAAGTTTAGAGTTATAGGTGGAAGAGTCTTCAGAGTTTAAACAAATGTTCTTCGAGGAACCCGGATCATGCATTTTCTCTTGCTTTATTTATTTTTTTCTCTTCTTTCTTTTATTTTTCTTTCTCTTCTTTTGTACGTGAGTGTCGTTTATAATAAATTCCACGTGATTTAAAATATAATTTCAGAAATATATCTCTCACTGACTTCATGATAGAAACAAGTATACCTGTATAATCAATAATATATTAGAAGATTTTTAATTAACGTTTATTCTGCATTTTTTCGTATTCCTATTGAGTTGAGGAAATCTTGACAGGGTGGCGATTCGGCGGATGATTCCAAATTCCCGGTCATTTCCCGGTTCTTCATGGTCATGTTTTCAAATTTTCCCGGTCAAATAGGAGTAACATTTATATTTGTCGCAAAACACCTTTTTTTATTCATGACGTTCATTCTAAACATCCTTTAACACAACAGATCCAACATTGCAAAATATCTCACTTTTGAAAAGAATAATCTGATTTTCAACAAAAAATATAATTTTTATTTACAAAAATTGAAACAGTTAAACTTATAATAAAAAAGAATCAATTTACGATAACAAAAAAAAAAACGGATTCCCAAACAAAAGTTTCACTTTCCAACCAATGTGATTCATTTTCAAATAACATTATGAATCTTCAACCAAAACAGTTGAATTTCAAAACAAGAAATGCATTTTCAACTACACAGATAAATATTTGACTTGAACACTTCAATTTCCAACTATGAATGTGAATATTTAAACAAGAAGAATAATTTCCAAATAAAAAGAATCATTTTCCGAAAAAACATAATTTTTTAACAAAATAGTCGAATTCCAAAGTAAAAAAATTATTATTTTCAACCAAAAAAACAAACTGTTTAAACAAATTATTACATTTTCACAAAAATGATGAAGAATCAAATGAAATTGTGAATTGTTAACTGAAGTAGTTGAATTTTTAACCAGAAAAACGAATGTTAAACTGAAATGATGTACATTTAACTAGAATAGTTCAATTTTTGACAAAAAATCAATTTTCAACCAAAAACATAAGAGTTTTCAACGAGAGGAATGTTCGACTAAAATGAAAAATGTTCGACTGTATAACTTGAACTGTTAACCGTAAAGAAGAATTTTCCAAGAAGAATATTAACTTCCAAAGAAAAAAGATAAATTTCTACAAAAAATCGATTTTTCAACAAAATATGTGAAGTTTCAACCGAATCGTCGAATTCTGAACTAGAAAATATCAATTTTCCACTAAAAATGAAACAGTTTAATTTTCAAATGAAGAAATCGATTTTCAACCAAACTGCTGAATTTTCAGATATAATGATGAATCTTCAAATAAATAGATGTATTTTAAGCAAAAAGTTGAATTTTTTACCATAAAGATAAAAATTTCTACAAAAAAGTGAACTTTCAATCAGATAATTGAATTCTTAATTCAAAAAGACGAATTTTCACCGAAACGTCGAATTTCGAACTAGAAAAGATCAATTTCTCACTAAAAATGAAACAGTTAAATTTTCTTTTGAAGGAATTGATTTTCCACCAAGTTGATGAATCTTTAGGTATAATGATGAATCTTCAAAAGAATAATAGATGTATTTTAAGCAAAAATATAAATTTTTTACCATAAAGATCAATTTTCTACGAAAAAGGCAAATTTCCCATGAAGTACATAAATTTTCAAAGAAATACTTTAATTTTTAGATTCAGAAATCAGTGTTCAACCAAATACTTGAATTTTCACCAAAAATATAGGAATTGATTTTTAACAAAGTAGTTACGATTTCAACCAGAGGTGAATTTTTAATCGAAATAATGCAACTTTAACATAAACTCCAAAGACTGCTTGAAGTAATTTGAATTGGAGATAGGATTTTTTAAAATTCTTCTCTTCTAAATCCGAATTATAATTAGTTTAAAAAGTTACCGTTCCATGTGAAAAATTCCCTGTTCAGAGTGAAATTATACTTTCTCACTGAAACTCCCTGCCCTAATATAAAAACTATATTTATTTTCTGAAATTCTCTGTCCCAAGTCAGAAAAATGTGAAAAAAAACGTGATAAATACATTTTTTCAATTACATAATAAGTACTCTTCCTGTATGTGTGAGCTATCATCAATTCGAATGTCAAATTTGAGTCAGCTAAATAAAACCTCACAGAGCATCAAGTTTGCGAAACTTTTTTCTTATATTGGAAAAAAATTCTTCCTCTCATGAAGTATAGATGCGTTCAAATATTTTGAGAATCAGATTAAAGGAACGTTACATTCTTTAAATCAAATGATAAGACATCTTTTTGATTCATGAAAAGAAAGTGGTCATTCTTCGTTTTTTTTTAACAGGACAAAGAAATTTTTAACAAAATACTTGAAGTTTAACAGCACAATAGGTGGATTTTTCGACCTACAAAGATGCATTTTCGGACCAAATTATCGAGTTTCCAACCAAAAATTATTTAAAACTCAAACCAAAAACAGTTGTATTTTCAATCAAATAGTTGAATTTTTAAAGAATAGTTAATAACAAAACAGTTAAATTTCCGACAAGAAAAATGACTCAAACGAATTCAGCTACAGTATGAAAAAAATTGATAAACTATGACCAGAATAGCTGAATTTTCACACTACACAGATGAATTTTTTGCAAAATAGTTGAATCCTGAAACAAATAGATGACTTTAAGACGAAATTTCGACGAATTTTACACCTAGAAGAATGATGTTCTAATAAAAAAATAAGAATTTTTGGAAAAATACATTAATTTCTAACAAAATTTTTGGATTTCGAAGCCAAAAAGACGAATTATCTACAGAACAGTTGATTATCCAAAGCAAATATAATTATGAGAAGACGACGAATCTTCTATGAAACAGTTCGATTTGACAAACGAAAATATAAATTTTCAACAAAAAGATAGTCCAATTTACTACCAGATTGTCGAATTCCGAAGCTAAAAAGACGAGTTTTATGCCAAAATTTGGAACTTACATATAAAAATAGGATTAAAAAAAAGATGATCTTTACCATATAGTTAAATACTCAGAAGATACTTCAATTTCGAAGGCCAAGTGATACACGAATCACGTGACCCAAATTATCGTTTTTCCGGCAACAACTCACGTCTGCACCAAACGATATATCGAGTTGAAATTTTCGGAAAAAGCCTTATCAAACAATAAACTGAGTCCGGGTACAACATTTACAAATTTCGAAGAAAAGAGTTTTTTGAGTAATTTTTTTTTCAATTATGAACCAACTGTTGTATACAAACGTATTTTATTGTTTCCTAAGACTTTTTCCAAAATTCAACTCGATATCTCAGTTGTTGCAAAAAAAAATGGATAATTTGGGTCACGTGACTCGTGTATCTTATGGCCTTGAACATTTAGCTGGATATCCTACCAAAATAGTTGATTTTCTAAACGAAAATATGAAATTTTGAAAAAATCGGTCATTCTCAACCAAAAAGTTCAAGTTTCTAACAAGTTGTTGAATTTTCATATCAATGAAGAAGAATTGATATAAAAATTGTATTTTCTATCAAGTAGTTTAACATTAACTTAAATTCTTTTTCTTTTTATCAGAGAGCTAAATTTTCTACCAGAATAGTTGAATTCTCAACAAAAAGGTTTGGTTCAAACCAAATAGTTGAATCTTCAAACAAAACATATCATTTTTTGATTTGAAAAGTCAGTTTTTTAACCAAAAATGAAACAAATTTCCAACCCAATATTCAAACTTCCAACCAAGAGATGAATCTCCAACTAGAAAATTAATTCCAAACAAAGAAGTTGAACTTTTAACCAATTAGTTTAAGTTCTGAACAAAATAATTGAATTTTTGAAAAAATTATGGGATCGGTTGGTACTTCTTATTTCAAAATAGAATGTTTGTAATTGCTTGGAAAAAGAAAAAAAAATTTTCATGAATTCTTCCTGAGAACAAAAGCCTGGTAATTTACCATTGTAGTTCACCCCATAAAAACTCAGTTCAGCCAGTGTGGCCGGAAGGAAGATTTTTTGATACACATTCTTCGAAAATTGTGTGCATTTATAGCAAAAAATGTTCCTATAGAAAACATACGCTTCTGAAGTGAATCTTTAGCATCGACGTACAGTGGTTCAAGATCCCAAAAACCTGACAGAAACCTCAAAATTCGAAGTTCACCAGCTGAGGCCGGTTTATACTTCTTAAGGGGATGTTGGAGCATTATTTTGTAAAAGGACGAGTCACTATATCCAAAACTGTCATTGTGGCGAGCAGTTCAACTTGACTCTTCGCCAAATGCGCGCCCATCAGTTTGTTTCTCGAGTTTCGAGCATTCGAAATGTTGTTATTCTGTGAGTTCGTGCCAAACACAGATAAGGTGACATAGAGGATATTTCTGAAGCTACGTTGAATCAGTGCTTCCGGATTTGCATTAGGAACAAATATGTTAATGATATTGGGAGTGAAATGTACACGTCCAAAATTATTTTTTTTCCATGTAATTCAGAAATATACGTAGTGAATTCTTTTTTTTTGCCTGCGAGTACGCGCGCCGGGATTTCCCGTTTCGCTCGCCAAAGCATATCAACTTTTTGATCCCTTCAACAAAAGCTGCCCCGAGCTGCCCCCGTAGAAATAAATGCGCTTTTTCTACAACCGCGTAGAAGTTTCCACCCGCGCTATAGCCCACCAATCCATGATTCTCTGCACGCCACATGCAATGCCGAAAAAATACTCATTCAAAATGAAAATAATTCATTCAGTTCAAATATACCCTTGGGAACGTTTGAAATGTGCTGGACGCAATACATAGGGTGTCCAAATTGAATTTCACCATTGTATGAAATTAGAGTAATTATCAGTTACAGTATACAATTTTCTCATGAAAAAATATGAGGAATAAATAAATAATGTAAAAAACTATAAATATATAAACAATAAATATATTTAAAAGTATTAAATGTAACGAAAACAGTGTAAAAGAAAAGCGACTTCAGAATAAAAACTTTGGATATTTTGCGTAAAAAGTTTATAAACTGGGAAATAAGGCAATACATTTTTTACTCCGTTATTTACAGGATTCAAGACGCGGGTCGTGAAATGAAAACGTCTCAAAATTTTCGAATATGTGGAATCCTTCAAGGACCTGAATCTTGAAAATGAAATCAAGACTTTAGGGGCGAAGTTTCTCGGTATACCAGCTGATTCTTTTACTATACATCAACCCTCGCGAGAGGCTTTGAGAATGGTTCTTCTGAGCTTAAAAAAGTTTTTTTTGAGAAAAAAGACCGACTTTAAAAAAACTAAAAAAAAAACAATAGTAAATAAGAAAAATAGTTGAAAAAATCAAGTGAAAAAATAATAACTAAAAAAAAATTTAAAAACCATAGTAACCAACGAAAATGATTTTAAAAATAGTAATTAAAAATTAGAAAATAATAAATTCAATAATGACAGTTTTGACTACAAGCTAATACTTTTAGAATGCCTCCTTATTATTTGCACCAAAAAAATGATTGTTTGAATCTCGCTTTTTTTGAAGTCGACGCCGTATGAATGAACACTGATGCCGGACGAATAGACTGATCATTGCTAACGACTGTTCTGCTCGCGCTTCTTTTACCTGTTGTTCATACAGGTCGAATACAGAACCTCCTCCTTTTGTTTGAAGTCGGTAAAAATGTACGCCATTTTTGGTCCAAAATTTTGAATTTTGAATTTAAGATATCATTTTTGACATAAGCGACACGGAAAATCCTTTTGTACTTCTTTTTGTGTAAAACAATAGAAAATTTTCCGCCATTTTGGGTCCACCACTTTGAATTTCCAATATCATTTTTCAAATCAGCGACCCAAAAAAACCCTTTGTACTTATTTACGTGGAAACAATAGAAAATTATGAACAAATGTCCGCCATTTTGGGTCCGCTATTCTCAATTTTGAATTTTCAACATCATTTTTTAAATCAGCGACTAAAAAAACTTCTTTGTAACTTTGTAACTTCTTTGTTTTCGTGGGAAACGATAAAAAATTCTGGAAAAGTGACCGCCATTTTGAATTTTGAATTTGTAATATCATTTTTCAAATCAGTGACCCAAAAAACGCGATATAAGTACTCGGGAAGTCATAAATATTAACGTTTTGAGTTTTGGCCACGAATTTGGGATCTTGAACCACTGTGCGACGGAGCATGGCTGTTTCCTTCCCCGAACGGAACAATAACTCATTCGCAAGTTTTTTAGTCGCATTTTTTTAATGGCGCATAGTGGAGCATTTATACAATTTGTTTATGGAATAAATAAATCATTTCAAATGGCCATTTTCGAAGTAAAACAATGACGCTCTCAGTGAAACGGTGACGAAGGGAATATAGATTTGTCCCTCTACTGACTCGCTCAGCTCCGATTACGCAGTACGCGAATACACAACGTACGTCTTGCGTGTTGCGTTGTGTGTTGGTAGGAATACTTTTAACCGGTATAACAGACACGAAAAATGTATGCTGCCAAAATGTTCAATTCTTGCATTCCATATTTTTTTTCTACAATTACAATGACGAACAAATTCAAAAATCACAAACCACAATCCTCTTCAAAAACCTTCAATAAATGATGTTTTTTTATTTGCTTATGTCTTCTGGAGAAAATTCGTTGTAGGAATTGTGAATAGAAAAAGAAACTAACTACAATCTAACAGAAATTTAGCTTTCTACATTATTGTTATGCTTTATAAGTATTTGTTATTATTCATTTTTTGCACGGACCCTTCAATTTGGAAAACGAACTTCCACGCATATATCGTCAATATTCCGAACTATAATTAGGGCAGGCGCCAAATTCAAACACTCCATTTTTACAATTCTAGTGAATTCTCAAAAAATGTTGATATCAAGTTTGAGAGAACAATTTTCAAAAGAATCGTTAAAACTTCCATTAAAACAGTTCAATTTATGTACCAAAAATAAGGATTTTTCCACAAAATGCAAGAATTTCCAAGTAAATAGTTAAATTTTCTTTCTAAAAGAGATTTTTTTTTCACCAAAAACGAAAGAATTAAATTCTAAGTTGAAGTAATTAGTTTTTAGTCAACTAAACAACAAATTTCAAACAAAATATTCAAATTTGTAACCGAAGAAATAAATCTTCGAAGCAAAAATATTGAATTTTTAACAAAACAAGATTCTTGAGCCAAAATTAAGAAAATTTCAGATGACCTGTTGAATTTCCAACTCAAAGAGACGAGTTCTTTACTTAACAGTTGAATGAGCTTGTTTGTGTTAAAATTCATATTTTAGGGTTGAAGATTCAACTGTTTTTAGAAAATTCATCTTTTTAGTTTGAAAATTCAAAAACCTTGGTAACATTTGTTTTCTTTCTCACCCAAAAAAATATTTTTTCATTGAAAAATCAACTGTTCTGGTGAAGACTTTAATTATATGGTTGAAAAGGACTTTTTGTTGAAAATTCATTGTTAAGGGTGAAAAATTAAAATGGTTTGTAACGAAAATAAAATGGTTTGTTTCCTGGGTCAAGAATTCCAAAATGTGGTTGGCATTTGACCTTTTCGTTGAAAATTTATATGTTCAGGTACAAAATTAAAGGTTTTTTGTAGAAAAATCTTCTCTCTTGACAAAAATGTAATCTTCCTCAGTTGGGCATTGAAAAATTCGGTTAAACTTCTTTTCCTTTGCGACAAACATTTTTTTTCTGTTTGAGAATGTCGATACATACAATTATTCAATTTTTTCAAATTTCTAGCGCTATTGTTTTGTTGAAAATTTAAACTTTCGGATTGAAATTCGATTGTTTCGTTTAAAATTCTTCTTTTTGGCTCTGAAATTCAACAAATTGGTAGAAATTTTCTTCATTCTTGACTAAAAAATTTTGTTTGTTTGATAATTTAACTTTCTTCTGGAAAATTTCACTATTTTGTTGGAAATTCATAATTTAATATTCTTTTCTTGGAAATACAACAATTTGGGTGCAATTTTTTCGTAGAAAACTTAAGAATTATGGTGGATAATTCAACAATAAATAGAACTGTTTTTTTTGAAAATCCGTATCTTCGGGTTGAAAATTATACTACCTTGTACGGAATTTTTTCTGTTGTTAAACATTCAACTTTATCCTTAAAAATTCAACTCCTTTTTGTAAATTCATATTTTTTCAAATCTTTTGATGAAAATTCAAGATTTTGGGTGCCATTTTTTCTTTCTTCAAGTTGAAAATCCCTTTGGTTAGAAAAACTGGACTAACAAGTTCTAGTCAGAACCCTTAAAGGCTCAAATCTTGTAATTTAGGCTGACTTAAGTTGGACCCCAATTAGAATAAAAGACCCGGGAAAATTCGAGGCAAGAACTATTCCAGTCTTAGTCGTGTGGCCCCCTTTTCAAAAGTATTTCAAATTGCAACAAAAAGTATACCTTCATATTTTGAGTTAAAAAAATCGTCTTTTTGTATTCAAATATGTTATTATTCCGATAAAAATTGTATTCCAGGGTTTAAGATGATATATTTTATATAAAATAAGGTTTTTGTTTGTCTGAAAGTTCTTCTCTTTGGTAGGAGTTTTTTTGAGTTGAATATGAGGAGAATTTAGATCATACTTTAATTTTTAGGGTAGCAAAAGAACTGATAGATAGGAGCTGGGTGGAAAAGATAGAAGAGTGGATAGAATAAAAAAGCAAATGTAAACATTCTTATAGTTTAGGACTAAATTTTGGAATAGTTTATAAAAATAGGTTTAAGCATATGTGTTGGAATCGAAGAGGGATATTATATAATGTATAGTATTATATATTTATAGGTATGTGTAAAACCCCGAGATGGGTATACATGGATAATAAATTAAATTGAATTTGAACCATTTTTAAAATGTTAAAAAATCAATTTTCCCCTCAATGCTTGGTTCTTAGATTTTCTTTAATTACTTGTACTTGATACCGGACAAGTGAAAACAAATTTTCATCGATTTTTCTCAGAAAGCTTGATTCTCGGATTCAATTTACTATATTTTTTGTATTGAATATTGTGCAACTGCAAAAAAAAGTTTTATCCTAATATCCCTATCAAGAGACTGCCACTCAGACAAATTTATGTAATTAAAAAATTTTCTAGATCTGAAAAAAATGTATTTTCTTTTAACTTTCAGTTTTTAGATTCTATTTCACCAATTAACTGTACTTGATGTCGGACAACAGCAAGAAAAGTTTCATCCCAACATCCCTATCGGAATACTCCTTTTTATCTCGGTGGGTCAACCGCAGTCCTCCGATAGGGATAATAATTTGTAAATTTTTTTTCTGTTGTTCGACATCAAATAAATGTAATATATAGAGTAAACCCCGAGAACCGAGCGTTTAGAGGAAAAATAATTTGCTTCAATCCTAACAAATTTTTTGAACTTAATAAATTTGTCTGAATAACAGTCTTTCCGAATGATGAAAAGACCCAAATTATTATAGGAAAGGCACGAGCACCACGAATTCTTTCAAGAACACAAATTTTTAAGCATTTGAGATTTCTTATTTATAACAGAAATTAGATTTGAATCTGACCAAAAATCTGGAAGATTTAAATTAAAAAGAATAGAAAATTGTTATTTCATCCCAATTAACCGATACCTAATTAGCATTGTTCAATTTTAATAGAATAAAAACTAATAAACGCTAATTTAAATTTCATAGTCTTCCTAATCCAAAGGCGTTTAACATAAATATTTAAAAAAATATCTCCCTTTAATCGGGTTTAGATTCTGTAATCGATTAAATTTATTAACCTTCTATTTCTTAATTATTCGGAAATTGGATAAACTGTCTAAATTTAAAGTGACAACCATAATTTTACAATATAATATACTCACGTATTCCTCTTCCAATTTGAGAAGATAATCCTTGGCGTCAAGAACATTATCTTCGGCACCAATAATCGACACCATTTCCGGATCCGGATCGGTTTTGCGTGGTATTTTAATATCGACATTGTAGTCGTCCATTATTTTACGGATGTTTCTTCCGCGAGATCCGATAAGTCTCGAATGAATTGCCGAGCTGATGTGAATCTCTTCCTTTGTTAAACCATCCTACAAAAAAATAGGAAAGAAAACAAATATTAATAACACTCTCAAAACATTTGAAACTAAAGTATTAAGAACAAAAAAAATTACCAGCTCGTTGACTATTTTCAAAATGTCATCACGAGCATCATAAGTATTTTGCTCGTATCCAGTTATGGTAATAATATTTTCCTCAGGTTCGCCTTTACGACGGAAAATGATTTGCACATCATGATCAGTGCGAATTTTCGTTATCACTGCTCCTTTTCTTCCAATTATTTTCGGATGATACTCTGGATCTACTTCGAGCTGAAACAAATACAGGAAAATAAACAAATGAGTAAATAATAAGCAGAGCTCGGATTCACTTCAGAGCTAAAAAATAGTGCCAATACTGGTATAAATTTGAGAAATAGTGTTAAAATAGTGGTATGAAATTGATTAAATAATAAACTTATATGTCATGCAGGTTTCAGATTTTTGTAGCTTCTAATCTTATAGATTCAATACTAAAATTCGGAAAATAATTTTACTTGCCTTCAATTCGAAAGATTTCAAAGCCCTGTCTTCTCTCTCAGCTTTCAAAACCTCACATTTCTCCAAAATCGCCTGCTTCGCGTTTTCAACACACACCGGCGTCCCAGAAATCTAGAAATAAAAATGATATATAATAATCTGCAAGTGTACGCAGTTAAGGGACCATACTCAAATTACATAACGGATTTGAGGGCTTCTAAACGACCCCCCTTGCCCCATGTAACGAACCGTAACAGAAGATTTCGCCCCCGACGCCCCCCCGCCCCAACCCGCCCCCACCCCTGCTCTGCTTCTCTTCCCGC
>WSXT02034352.1:0-13594 GCA_011762715.2 Neuroterus valhalla
GTTGCATTGGTTAAATAGGATCTAAAAGAGATTGATTTGTTCAATTCACTTTCAAATCTGCCTTATTATTGAAATGAGCATTAGCAAAAGCATTCCGATTGCGAGAGACAAATACCCGAGCGCGAAGCGCGAGTCAAACACATTATCAAGCGCGAAGCGCGAGATCCGCCGGACGCGCGCCCTAGGCGCGCTGAAACTTGCGAGCGAAGCGAGCTGTGCGTGAAGCGCGCGATGAGAAAGTGCCCGCGAGGCGTACAGATTTTTTTATTTAGTGATTGCCTAGGAAGGACAATAATTCAAAACGGACAAAAAGGTTCTCGATTTCTAACCTGAGGTCTTCTACTTTGAAATTTCAATCGGAAGGGATCAGGATTCCCTGAAAGAGTTATATGAATCATCGTTTCCGGGCACCCATGGTGTCCAGGTGCGTAAACGGACTCTTTATGGTACCTCAAAAAAAGTTCTTCGTAAGACAGTTAAACTCACCTCGATTACTAAATCACTTTGATAATGGTCGAATCACAATTATTAGCAAGCATAAAGAATATTTCCCTTAGCCCCATGGATATCCCCTCTATCTCCAATTGCAACACCCTATGGAAGCCACATGGAAAATGTGGTTAAATCGTTGATTTCCCCAGACGATTTTTTATACAATTTTCAATAAGGTTGCGCCTCAGAACACGTATAAAGCGAATGAAAAAGCAGTCTTTCCAATCAAAAGGTACTATGATGAGCCTTTGCAAATATGAGAAACGTGGCTTCGAAAAAATTGCGAGCAGTTTTCAAACTGCTTTTCATCTTTGGTCAGTCCGCACATCCGCACCTATTGATGAATGTTTTAATTTTTTATAAATTTTATCATTTTTCCCAGATAACTATATTCCTATGTTTAATGCACGTAATGGCGACAAACATAGACGATGACTATGATAAGGGTCTCTTCAGTAATGAGGGAAATATCCATACAAAAATATCAACGACTTTGAAGTCAAACAGTATCCCTAAGGAAGTTGTCCAGGAAATTAGATACGTAAGTGTGATATTTATATAATAATTGAACCTTATTCTTCTTTTTCCTATGCAGGATGCACAAGAATATCAGACAACAAAGTTTGATGAATCACGCATCCCTGCGTATTTCCATTGCACTATATATTGTGTAAAAACCTTATGTCTTGCAGTTATTTTCAAGAATTCCCACTGGATCCCCAAAAACGCTTAAGCCTAGCTCCATCTCATAGTACAGACATGGAGACTTCTATTATCTTCTGGCTTGATTCGAATATGAAAGAAGCCATTCAATCTCAATTTATATTTGCAAATCAAAGTTTTGTTTAATTCCTGAAGTAGCGTTCTTAAAGTTAAAAATATTATAGTTTGAAAATTCAATAAGTATAAGCTTGAATGGCGGTAAAGAAGACCCTCATCGCCGGGACTGGTAAGCATTTTGAAACCTTTTTCCTGGTCTGAGACATGCATTAGAATTGACAAAGTTATAACCTTACTCTTAGTGGAATATTCTGTAATATTTTGTTTTTGATCTCTCCCTTTCACAGGCCTAAGAGTCTTTGCAGAACTTTTCCTCTATTTCTTTACACGTACCTTACTACTAACTCAGTGGTGAGGGAGACCTATAGGTTAAGGGGGGTTCCGAACCACCAAGAGCAACAGCTACTTCGTACATTGAATCGTAAAGCAATTAGGTTTGTTGAGCTCCATCGGTGAGAACCTCTTTCCAAGTGGAAAATTTCATAAGAAGTTCTCAATTTGATAGAAAACTACAAATTTATGGAATCCTTCCGAGAGAATATCGGTATGCATGACCGCCAAAAAAACTCAGTTGAGAATTTTCCTCAAATATATTTTAGAGGATATTGATTATTTCAAATATCATAAAAAGTAGAACAACATGAAATAAACCATATTTGCACTTCTCTTCTTCATGAACTGGATCAAATATGATGCAGTTGATTTGCTATACTGCAAATTATTCGCATACTTTGTTGGGCAGAATTCAATTCTTTTTTTCCTCACTAGTCACTATTTGCACGGGTTTTTCGAATCATCTGCCCACTTCACTAAACAAATACTCGTAAGATAATAATTTACTCTCTGAAAAATGATGAAAAGTTACAAAAGTGGATAAATGAGAGATTGGAAAAATCCGTGCCAATAGTGACTATTTAGGAAAATAAAGGTTGTATTGTTTCCAACAAAGTATGCGAAAAATATGATATATTTCATGTTCTTCTCCTTTTTATTATGTATGAAAAAATTATTATTCTCTAACATACATTTGGAGATTATTCTCAACTGAGCATACGTGGCGGATCCAATTTTTGTTTTGAGATACTTAATTACGAAATTTCCCTAATCTCCGAGTGGGGTTTCGAGAGTTCTTCTATTTTAGGTATGTGCCCATGCCTGCTTTCCCCTCCCCCTCCAACTATTCGAGTTGACATCCTCGGTTATGCCGCGTATTCCTCTTTCCCATCATCATACTCTTTATTTTTACATTAGTATTTTATTTTATAATGATGAAATGTGCGCTGTTTCCTCAAAGAGAACCACGAGGGATCAGCGGTTCGCGAGATACCGTTCGAGGTTGTTGCAGCTCACGATCGCGGTGCCGTGGTGTCACGCTGTACTCCAGCTCTACCAAAAGCTTAAGAGCTCGGGAAATTTTCTTGTAGCTGATCTCTTTTCTTACTCTACCTACCCTCTCTTTCTAACTTGAGTCATTAATTTCGAATATCACAGCTTTTGATTGAATAGGTTTGGTTAAAAATACGTAGATAAATAATAGTATTAAGAACATCTATCTTACGAGGGCACCTCGTTCTTTATGCACGCTCTTTCTCCGGTGCGCTGTAAGCTTTGATGTGAGAGAGATGAAGAATCACAAGCGCGGGTGTGACACAGACAGTTCGGAGCAACAACTATCTTTGCCTCGTCAGTTCGAGCGAGCACAAGTGTAAGAGGGATGGATTGGACTTGCAGTCTGTCGCACAGCGTCAAACATACTGCCAACCATCGATTCTAGTCTGACAGTTTCAATGAATTAATAATTTGAACAAAAAGCTGATGGATCAGGTTTTGGAAGCTTCTATCGTTTCAAAATCGCTGGCTCAACGGCTTAAACTGCATCGTGTCAGCTTTGAAGTGGGTGTTCTATCCGTGGATACCAATCGTCCTACTTCAACTTATGGATTAGTTTCTTGTGTTCAAGCCCTAAACTTTGATTTTGGATTTGAATACCCATTGACGCTCTTTTTCTCCTAAAGCTTTCTTCATATGTCTCACGTTTCTAAAAGGGCACTGGAGATTGGCGTCACCTTTAAGAACTTTGATTGGCTGCTCCAACCTTCGACAGTATGAGAGTTGTTGACATTATCGTCGGTTTGCGACCCCTTAGTACCTCATACGGCATAACTTCCGTTGTCTCATGGTGTGACTCGTTGATGATCGTTTTCATTCTAGTTGTGAGTTCCAACTTGCATGTTGTCTAGTGACGTTAATGTTTTACAGAGCCGGGACAATTCTCGATTCACTCTCTCCACTATATTTGCTTGCGGGTGACGTATGGACGTGAGAATAATTTTTATTCCTTTCTCATCAAAGGATCGTCCCCACCAAAAAAATCAACGGACACGAGCTTTAACCGTTCTTCTGACAATACTAGCTCTTGTGTCGCTTGCGAGACCTCGGTCGAGACCTTATTCCTTTGACAAGAATCACACGTAGTCAATAATTGTCATATGCATTTCGCCAACTTCGGTGCATAGAAAGATTCCCGAATTGTTTTATAGCTTTTGTCCGCCCGGGATGCCCGTAAGAATTGTGACATTTCCATATGATTCTTTTTGTATATTCTGACGGTAAGTATATTCTGTAGGTCGATCCGTCGCAACAAAATGGCGTCTTATTTATTACCTTGAATGGCTTTAATCCTACAGAATTTTTTTCCTTCATTGACATCAGGGGCCAATATCCATCGGGTTAGTCTTGCATTTAAGAACTTGTAAGTTTTTAGGAAAGTCAACGATAGGTGGTCCGTTCTGTTAATATTTTTTGCACCATGCTAATACGTACGAAACTTTTGTAATGCCCATACGATGACGAGCAGTTCTTTTTCTGTTGTAAAGTACGTCTGGTCCCTTTAAGGGGTGACTTGCTAATGTTATAATTTCCTTCTCTTCCTTATCATTTAGTTGATATAATACGGCACCAGGCGCATAGCTGCTCACATCCGTCTCCAAATAAAATCTTTTCTCCGGTTCGGGAAAATATAACATTTTGGATGTTCCAAAAAGTTGTTTGATTCTCTCGAAGCTTCCTTGCGCTTCTTGGTCTCAATTCCAGGCTGCTCCCTTTTTAATGAGTTTTGAAAATGGAACGGTTCCAGCTACGTGTTCTTTGCTGAACTTGGAATAGAAATTTATGATACCCAAGAAGCCCCTTGATTGCTTGACGTTTGGAGGTGCAGGGAAATTTTGTATGTTCCGTTTTTTTTCTGGATCCGGTTTTATGCCATCCGTTGTTAAAATAAAGTCTAGGAATTTCGTTATTTCTTTTAAGAGATAGGACTTGGTGAGATTTAACGTTAGATCATTTTGCTCCAATCTCTCTAGAATCTTATCTATGTGCTTCAACTGTATCTCATTATTCTCTGATGTAATTAGAGTGTCGACAGCAAATGAAATGATCTGATCTCCCAGTCCTTGTAGCGCGTGGTCCAAACCTCACACTAGCGCTGTTGTGCTTGTTTTTAGACAAAACGGTAACACTCGAAATTCATAGCTTCGACCGCGGTGTTGAACGACTGTATATTTTCTGGCCTCTGGATGCAAAGGCATTTGCCAAAAACTGCTGGTCATGTCGAGGTTGGACGCGCATCCAGACAGAGTCTTATTGTTCCATATTTTTTTACTACCGGTACTATTGGGTTGATGTAAGGGCTTTTGGACCGCTCATTGACGCCAAATTTCAATATTCGTTGAATTTCTTCTTCTACCTTCTCCCTATGTGCCAGCGGGATCGGATAGTTTCGTCTAACGAACGGTTTTTCTTCTTTTATTTGTAGTTTGTGTTGGTATCTCATTAAACATCCGGGTTTTCGTTGAAACACTTTTCGATGTGACTATAATATTTAGCCGAGTTTTCCTATTCCTTGGCTATTGAGTGTGTAATTTACGTCCATTTTATTTCTGATTTCTTCTTCGGAGAATTCCAATCGGAGCTTATTCTTCATCGGCTCCACCCCTTCCTTTGACTTACAGGCTTTATTTTCCTTAATGGTCGCCGGTTTGATGTGACATAGATTGCGCTCGCCATTTTGCTTCTCTGTTTCCTCATCATGCAATATTCTTATTGCTGATTAGCCGTAAAGATAGGGGAAAGTCAGGGTTTTTGAGTCCGGGTCAATGTTAGTTTTGTGTTCATCCAATACGTCGATCCGAATTATGCATGTTCATGATAGGCGTGGCACTACCAAGAATGCTAATTGGACGACGGTATTGGGTAGTTGTACGTCAGCGTAGATTTGTCGTGTTGGACGTACGGCCTTGCCCCCCCCCCCCCATGTGTCCAGCGACGGCTACGCCCGCTAAAGCCAGGCATGGATACCTGTTAAATCTCTCTCTGCTGCTATTCAGAAATTCTTCAAATATGCATGTTATTTCGGTACCTGTGTCGATTGATGCCTTAGTGACGATTTCCGCGCTTTGTATGTTAGCCGTGTAACGTTTGAATCATTTGATTTTTAGTGTTTTGGTGTTCTCTTCCGTGAGTTCCTCAAGGGTGTTGGTGAGCATATTTGGTAAGTATGTAATCTCGTTAGCCACTTCGATTCCGACATTGTTATCATCGTTGTTTATTGACGTGGCCTGTGCTTTTTCCCCAATTTCACTGTTTGTTCTTTTATTGCATATTCGTCAGGCTCCGCTTTAAGTGATCCTTCAATTTCTATGCTTTTACGCAATTTGGAGGCTGCGTTTGACGCCAGGAGTTGTTCCTATATAAGGTGCGTGGCCCCCCATCATTTTGATTATTTCTCGGACCTGGATGTGTTAAGGGTCGCTGTGACTCGCTCTCTGATAATGAGGATTTTGTGGTCGCCCCTTTCTGGATGCAATGTGTGGTTTCACGCTGAGCGTTGTCCTTATTTCTTTAGTATGTTTGTTCCATTTGACCGGTGTTGGTGGTTCCAATTTTATCAAAGTCTACGAGCAGCTCTTCAGTTGTTCACTGCTCTTGATGCCTCTTTCGAAGATAGCATATTTGATCTCATCGCTGAAGTGGCGATCAAGCTTCCGGATGATGTCGTCCGGGTCGAGTGCAGGTTTAAGCTCGTTTACCTGAACGGAAATATGCGTTGCATACTCCGCTCTTGATCCTTTCTCTCGATAATTCGAAGCATCCAAAATCAAGTTCTTTTCTTATTTCATGTACGTATTTTATATTAGGTGTGGCTTGTGACACTTGTCCCGTGATTTATCGCCTCAGATTGTCAGTGACGTGCTCTACCACCTTTGTTTGAGAGGTTGCTAGTTGATTGGGGTGGGCTTGTATCCATGCCTCTCTTTGTTCCAAATCATGTATCAGGTATCAGCGTGTTCGTTGCCTCTAGGATTGGCGCACTCTGTTTTCAAATGCAGTTAGTTTTCGTAGCAGACCCTTTTCTCTCTCGGCCTACTCTCGTTCTCGATTGCGAGCTGGAATTTATGACGTCGGAGGGCGTGCTTCGCATGTAATCCATGTTGTCAGGTGACGCGTTACGTATGGTTGAGTCTATATCTTCCTGCTCAGTCACGTTATCGGCACTTGACTGCTTTACGGTTTTAGCTGAGCGGAGGCCTATTGAGACTTATTTTCACTATTGATTGTTAGTGTCTGTCAACTTTTCCTTTTTCACTCGCACGACCGAGTCACACTATAGTGTCGCCAAAATTAGGGTTGCCAAGTCTGAAAAGTCGAAAAACCGGCCTCTCGCTGGTTTCTAAAGAAACAAAGCTATATTGGTTAGGAAGATCGTTGTCAATAAAAAGAAATGCCTTGGTTTCTAACAAAGATGCATGTTATTTGCATTATTTATTCAGTATAAAAATTCCTAATTCATATTATCGATTTGCAATGAAATCATTTTTTTTTTGACTTAGCCGCTTTCAATGAATCAGTTTTCAATTTCACATTTTCAAAGAATTCTTCGCAGCTACAAGACAGATTCAGTCGTATGCACAATTCGGCTTTCACTGTTTCCTCTGGGAGCCGATTTCGATTATCAGTCCACAAAAGATTTATTACGCTGAAGATACGTTCCACATAAGCATTACTACACAGAATCGAAAAAAAAGATTGAATCATTTTTTTACATTCGGTGCTACTCTAGTTTGAAAAAATTTCCGCCATTTCTCTGTACATGGGATGTTTTCCTTCTTTAAGTCAGGTAATAATGTTTCAAATAAACTTCACTCATCAAAAAAAAGCCTTCGTTAGTTCTAAACTATGTACACAACAACAAAATTTTTTTTCCAATTATAGAAGTATTAGGACTGGCGCTCCAGTGTCACAAAATGCAGTTTATTCGCGAAATGAAGGCTTAACGGACTTTGTAACAGCCACTGTTGGTTAAGCTGTTTAGAAACAGGAATTTTTGTAAGAACTGACAAAAGCTACAATTGTTTGTGTAAAACTGCTTTCAACACTGATCATCATGTACTGGTTATACGAAATCTTTATATTCTCACTTGTTCGCGCACTATCTTTCATTCTTTTGAATATTTTTCACTTTTAGTTTTTCAGTTTTTTCACTCTTCTAAACTCAGATTTCGGAGAAAGAATAAGATTCCCTTCACAAAACATACATTTACTCAAATAAACCTAAGCTTGCCTTATCCTTTACATTTATATCTCTAAACCCTACCCTGAATAACCGTAAAATTATAGTTCAGTAAACACAAAATGAAGATTTGGCGAAGTTTGCCTTCATATTAAAATAATCGTCGATCTGCCTTCTATAAACTCTTTTATTTCTATTTCTATCTCTTATAAACGTATTTTAATAAACTTTATTCTTTGAAAATCAGAAATAGTACCGCTATCTAAAAATCTTCTTCTACGGGAGGCAAAGGTCTCCCTTAAATGTAACACCTGTTATTAAGAAAAGTAGGTCAATGACCCTGACTCGAGGATCCCTTGCACAAGGTTTGAAAGTAGTCCCTCAACACGAGGTCAAGACAAAAGGATATCCCCTAAGCCCTAAAATAGATATAATTTCGAATTGTATAGTTTTGTATTCATATTGCCTGTTGCTCAGGCTCTGCTCGCTTGGTACAAAGAAAAGGCTCCCTAGCCCCTATGCTTTTATATTGAGGGTCTCAGGCCACTCAGTCTAAACGGTCGTTCTTTATTGTCCAACACCTCAACTGAAGGGTTAAAGTAAGGTGAGTGTTCAAGAGCCATTTAATAATCCCATATTTTTCGGAGACTGAGGTCTTTATTTAATATAGCGAGAATATTCTCTCTCACTCTGGCCTCCATTGGGCAGACGTGTCCTGAACAGGGCATACAGGTTCTGAATCTTTGAGTCTCTTGAACACAGCCTGTCGAGTAATGGCAAGATTGAATTGACTTTCTTTTTTGTCCACCAGTTTGCAGGGCTTTACCTCTGTGAAGGTTCGAGAAAGAGAAGGTAGAATTCGGAGAATTTAATATTTTTGAGAAACTCTGAGGCTTCAGCCTTAAATAACAAGATTTTATTATTTTAACGCGTTTGGAATGAGGGACTCCTGCCCTCGATAAAATGGAGGCTCAAAAACTATGAGACACTGAAAAAACACGAGGAAAAAAATGAATCTAAGATTCTATTACCCTGACTCGCAGAGACCGCTTGAGATAAGTCTCATTTTTTGAAAGCGCCAGAGGATACTATCCAACTGGGCTGTCGTGGAGAGAACTTAACTGAATAAAATTTCCATACCTTGAAATTTTATTCTTTGATATTAGAATTCGCGAACAAGTTCCACAGGCTTTATACTTTGGGCTTCTCCTACCAATCTGCCCTCGCGATCTCTGCTCTTCAGCCACAAGATCCAGATAGCTCTCTTCCGGCCGAGATGCTCCTTTTATAGATCAACCCTTGCTTCTCCACTCTCGTCTTGCATAACACCATCGGAGAGGGAGTAGTCGGTTTCTGTGTCACAAAGTTTCTGCTGTGGGATGCTCCTTTACAGAAGAATTGTACAGAAGATGCTACTCTTGCCTATATCCAGGCACCCCTTGTAACTCGAGGGTTACAGTATATATAGTTCGGTTATGTTTTTCGGAATCGAACCGTTAGGCCTACGACTGAGCTACGGAACGCGTCCTCATGTTGCGGATGAAGGGTCCCTGTGCCGAGGGTTTCTGCTGAATACGATCACAAAAGCTGATAAGAAGTCACGGATAATTATCTAGGGATATCCGGAAGGAAAACCCCCCAAGTGAAGGCCTGAACAACCGTGCGGAAGGCAGCGTGGCACCAGGGAGTGGTACCGTCAACGGGGTATCTAGGATACCACGTCACCTCCTGAAGTACACGCTCCTAAAATGGACGTGAACTTCGCATGCGGGTCTCTGCGAGGGTGGACAATCCTTTCCCCAGCTACTTGTGGGAACGACTATGGAAGACCAAAACTCAAATCCAGTTGTAAATACGGTTCGAAATGATCAAACGCGCAGAGCACCCAACAATTTTCCGGCAAGTATTGCTGATCATTCTAGAGTTCAGGGTGCTGAAGAAGATGGTAACGCAATGATGAACTGGCGAGACAATCGACGTTCTTTATGGATGGATCTACTTGATAATGACCTGCTTAGTTCCTACGATGCCAGTGCTGTCTGTCCCTAACCGCATAGGTAACATGACGTTTCTGCACTCTCTGTGGTGCCAGAAATACGTAGAGCCCTTGCACCTTCCACAGCAAGTGCTAAGGAAGCGACATTTAGACCAACTGCTGGAACAAGGTTCCTTAATGGAATGATAGTGATTTCAGCCCAAGGAGAAACATCAACATTCAGATTTCTCCCAAGCCCCATGATCTGGCTGAAATGGATGCTACCCTTCGTGAGGATCTCTCAGAGGATTCCGACTCCTAAACCATTATTTGTTTAGTTTCTTATGCGGCGAGAGCTTTGGCTGATCCAAATCGTAGGTCAAAATCAACGATTGATAAAAGGTTTAAAAGCGCTTGCATCAACTAATCGAGGAGATTGTCTTGGCAAGACAAAACGCGTCCCGCATGCAGTGTGTGACACACATCGGAAAAATCGAAGCTAATGAACATCAAGCAGCATATTGTTGACAAAATAAGAGAACTATCTGACCCAAGGACAAGACCTGAAAAGAGGGAGGGACGGGTCAGGGAGAATCAAAAGTTTCTTGCTGACCCATCGCGCCGCTTAAGCGATCCTCGTGTTTTTGTCAAAAACTCACCAAAGTCTGAAGAAGTCGAGACATTATGGAGAGAGATTTACATAGTAAAACATCTTTTGGATGAAGTCACTAAAAACATCATACGTTTGATCATACGTCAAGATTGCATTAGGAAATTTTAGTGGAAGGAGTTAACTACTACACACCAGCATCTGGACCACATGTTTGCCTTATATTTGAAGTCGGAGATACCTATCCCGCAGTGACTGGTTTAAGGATGAACGGTACTCCTTTCGAAGAAAGGCGGCTTGTCCAACCCGAAGAACTGCAGGCCAATAACTATTCTGAACAAATTGTATATGATCTTACATCCATCCTGAACGACAAGATTGTTCGGATAATTGTATTTGTGTGGAGAAATATTCACGAACAACGAGGATTGAAAAGAGGCGTAGCAGGCTGCCGTGAAAACCTGCTGATCGACAGGAGTGTCTGCAAATACGCTGCAAACCAACAGTTCAATCTGTAGATAGCATAGAGAGATTAATTCCCCCTTTGGGAGACCAGATTCACTAATACTTCTGGGAAAAATCGTGTGACTACTAGCAGTGTCACTTTCTAGAGAGGTGTCTTTCAGGGTGACTCAATGAGCTCTCTCCTCTTCTGCATCGCATTATTGCCACTATCCCTCGCACTTCGCGATTCTCATGGATACCTCTGTGGCGGAACTAATGTTCGTGAGCATAAGGTCACTCATATAAATCATATGGATGACTTGAATATCTATGCTTCTGTAAAAGAACATCTCAGAGATGCCCTAAGTATCGTCAGGAAGTACACGCGAAAAATGGGTATAGACTTCGGATTGGATAAAAGTGCCAAGATTCATCTAGAACGTGAAAGAATAGCAGGTATACATAAAGACCCTCAGCTTCTGGAAGGAAGTGCCATCAGACACCTTAGGGCCGGACGGACCTACGAATACCTGGGCGTTCCTGATAGCCGCATTCAGGATACAACATCAGTAAAGGAAGGTCTCCCAAACAGATACAAACACCTGCTCCGACGTATTAGGTCGTCCAACCTGTCTTCGTTGAGCAAGATATCTGCGACACACATGCTTTCCGTCCTAGTTCTACTCTATTCGTTTGGTCTGGTTCCATGGACGAAGAACGAGCGCAAGGCCCCTCGATATCACTGCGCGGGATAAAATGAATACAAAGAAAGCTTGCAGATCAACTCGTACTTTCCGCGCTTATAAATCACATGGTGGGGAAGGAGCATACCTTCACGAATCCGAAGAGCAGGCACTGAAACCCTCGGCCTAAATCTCAACATCAGAAGTGAGGACAGTGCATTACTCCATCAACATGATTCACTTCTAAAAGCACAGGTGAAAGAAGCGCAGGCCAAAACTTCCTAAAACATCATGAAGACAAGTTGATGCACGGAAAATTTTACAAAATTGTAAAAGATAAATCATTGTCACTTGAGTCAACGTTTACTTTCCTCAAATCTATGGACTCAATTCAAAAATTGAGGGTTTCATTTTTGCATGCCAGGACGGTGTAATTTCCAGCCTAGCATGTCTTAGAAGTACATTACGTCTGAGGTTCCCAGTGATAGGTGCAGGGCGTGTCATACACTACATTAGCACCTATGGCATATACTATCATATTGTCCTATTAACGCAGGAACGACGTATTTGTACAGATACAATGCGACCTTAAGAGCGTTTCACTACCATCTTTATCGATCTTATGGAATTGGCCGCGACCCTGACCTGCCGAACGCTTCAAAGGAGATAAAGTCTATTGTTGGGAACGAAGAGTGCCGAACCTACTGGAACTAGGTACTAATAAAAGGTGTTCTGCGGTTTTGGTTATCTGGTCAGTGTACGTAAGTATACAAGTATACAAATGTTGGCCCACCATTATAAATAGTATATACGATTGCCTCGCCATGGGTGGAAATTAGTTGATAATGGTTATTTACTTTTTAATACACTATACTATGACTACTTAATTATATTGACTACAATTCACACTCACCTACGACTCCAAACAAAAGAGGATTCAAATTTTCAATTGTAACCGTATTACTCTTATGCCTCAGATGTTGTGATGCTCGGTTGGATACTTTGTAACACCTGAAGGGGCCCTTCGTGGATGGGCGAAGCGTAGTGAATAAGTAACGTACACTGACTAAATAACCAAAACCGCAAAACACCTTTTATTAATAATTCAACCTGGTCGAAAACATAACACCGTTTATAACTACTGGAACTACGATTTCCTGACAATAATCCCTGTCCAACATACAAGACCTGACATCGTGCTCCTTGACGCACGTACTTGAACTATGTTGGTGATCGAATTCTTGGCCCTGGCCGTCAACAACATCAGAGGCATGGAAATGGAGGAAAAGAAGAGGTAAGGAGATCTCAGAGAACACCTGCAGCGGTATCATCAGGGATACTTTGTTAAAGTAATTGCACTTATCATCGGTGCTCTTGGAGGTGCGACGCCTTTACTGGTTAGTATCCTGAAAGCCATACCTGTGTGCCATAAATATGTCGGGGCATATGCTGGATGGATGCATTGAGCTGAATGACTAAAAGTCGAAACAAATATATCCTTGGATTATCTGAAGACGATGGGGAAGGTTTTTCATCAATTTTGGTTAAACTTTCTTTCATGTTCATTTTCAATGTGATAGGCATATCACATGCATTTGAATTAATTTTTTGTTTAGGGCCTAGTTCCTCGAAAAATGAATATAATCATGTTTCCTTCTGATACTGTTGATTATTCTCCTTGATTTTTAATATTGATTTTTACAGGGTATTGCATTTCAAGACGAACGAGAGCAAAAAAGTGTCGTGGTGCCAAGCATCCACAGCATATCTGCATTACGAAAATTGGAGAAGAAAAATTTTACCACTTTGAGCTTTTCAAAGAATCATACAACTTCTCTTGCAGAGCTAGAACCTCAGATTGACGTGGAAGATAATACCAGGAATAACAATACTAAAGTATGGACACCAGCCTGTAGCACAGACACAGCAATAACCAAAATGGATAAAAAATCTGAGAATGCATCGGAACAATTGCCAGAAGTATTTGTGTTCCATATTCTTCTACATATAACCAATTCCAAACGTATTTTTTATTTTATTTC